>JAOTRC010000014.1:8705939-8717608 GCA_027497675.1 Cyprinella lutrensis | reverse complement strand
ATTTATTACCTGATTGTTCAAGCTACCTCACAGAAGTGATCTGTTTCTTGACAGAGTTGTCAAATGTTAAAATAAGGCAAATTCAATTAAATTTAAGGAACATCCTGGAATCTGGATCTGTTTTTTCGCTCTTCTTTATTCTATTTTGTATATATTATAGAAGTATCGGATCGGGACTCGGTATCGGCAGATACTCAAAATCAAATGACTCGGACTCGAGGGGAAAAAAACCTGATCGGGACATCCCTACCATAAACCTCCATTATATGACTGACAGACAAGAACAGTTTGACCTAAAAATATCAAAATAGAAAATACTGTGCAAACAAAGACACCTACATCTTGGATGCCCTTGAGGTAAGCTAAAACATATTATCAAAAATTAATTTCAAAGCGAACTATCCCTTTAAGTGCATGTTTTTTTTTTCACGTTGTGTTAATAGCCTGTGCTTTTTTTATCCATTAATTCTCAGTTTGTTGTTGACTGTGTTCTATGTTGTTGACTTTGTTCATGACTTTGTTGTTCGTTTTTTATAATTAAATCTTTCGTGGTCATTAATTCTGTGTTTGTTAACTTTGTTCACGTTGTTTTAGTATGCGTTTTAATCATTAAAACAATTTATTTCAGCTATAGCCTATGCTTACATATTGCTCCAACTAGCCTTTATCAAGTCATGTCAAGCTTTTTATTTAGTGAAAATATTTTTCTGGACATTCCACAGTCTGTGACAAATGTAGGACTATGCCTAGGTAGCATATTACTATTTATCTTAACTGACAAAAATGCCGAAAATAAGGCAAAAGGACAATCCAGTGGGGATTAAGCAGAATCGTAACACATTCGGCACAGCTCCGGTATGCGGAATCTTTTCACGCATCCGTTACGCGTCTGTAACGGGATGATCAGGCGGTGCTGGATCGGCGCTGGCACATATCCGTAACAACCCCTAAAAACAGACCAGAAACGGCTTTGGCCCGATGTGCGTTTGGACTCAGGAACGAGTCCGAGAGGCAGATGCGGGCCAGATCCTGCTCTATCGTTTTGCGGTTGCGGCCCTGTTCCGTTACAGCGTCCAATGGCTATCTGGGTATGGTATTAGAAACTTATATAAATCGTTCAAACATATTACAGCCCACTTTCTTACCTGTTAAAAGGGAAATAGAAAGACATGACACGATCAAGTCCAATGTTGTAATGGACGAACGTAAGCCGCGCGCTCAGTGCACACGCTGAACAAGGCATAAGCAATTGTTAACAGATGCTCCGATCACAAACCGGAACTTAAACTTACGGCAAAAGAAAGTGAAACTTATATAAACAAGCAAACACAGCATATTGTGAATTAAAGTGCATTACCCAAAAATGTTATAGAAGTTAAATAAGCATTTTAAACACATATTGTTTTTTTAACCTCCTTAACTCACAAAGCAATAGATCACTGATCTACCGATCATAGCCTATATGTATTTTCTTTCTCCTGTTTTATAAAGAAAATTAATTAAATATTTTTTTAACCAAACAGTGCAGCAATGCAATGACTTAAACATTTGAACTTTTTAAGCTTAAGATATAAAATAAAGATTTTTAACTTGCACCTTTTTATAAACAATATTAATTATCTTTTAACTTAGCATCAACCCATTCAATGTATCAGTATTACATCAATTTTATCATCCTTACAAATACAATTTAATATAATAATAACTATAATAAATATAGTTATAGTATATTTTAGTATACTATATAGTTATTATTAGCTATATTAGTTACGTATATTAGTATAACGTATAGTTATTATATATTTTATACATAATATATTTTCTTTCCTTTTTATTGTAGTCGAGAGGATGACAGAAGAGATCATCCCATCAGCTTGCTTCCTGCAGTGCAGGAGGGTCCAGAGTGCCAACAGGAGACAGGGGGCCAAACCAAATCCTTCCTTCATACCAGCCCTTATGACAGGCAGAGGGAGAGGAATAGACTGTGGGGCAGAAAGGAAACAGGGAGATACAACACCTCCTGTCCCAGAGAAGCCAGGAGCTAGGTGGAATGGACCTGAGGTGACAGACAATGCCCAGCAGCTTCCATCCTTTTCCCCATATATAACCCCTGGATTACAGGGTTTTATGGCTGTAACATACTCTCATGTACAAGTTTTTTAGTGACAAAGCTGTGAAGATAATCTGCCACAACACCAATATGAATGCAGAAAAGGAGGATGCTAAGGGGAAGAAGTTTGTTTGGGAAGAGCTTTAGCCTGCAACATTCCTTGTGTATGTGGGCCTTGTCATTTATATGGCACTTCTGAAACTGCCAAGAATTAGAGACTACTAGAGTAAGCGTACACTTCCCCTCTTCTATCATGACCAGAGATAGGTTCATGGCAATAAACAGAACTGTTCACATGAGCAACCCAGAACATGACGTACCGACCAGAGAGGAAAAAGGGCACCTTCATCCTGATCTCGCGAGGCTACGGATCCTGGACCTGGAGAGACCCTTCAGACCTTTTGTGTCCATGGTTCCTGAGCCGGAGCCAGTGTCTGTTCCTGAGCCAGTGTCTGCTTAATCACTTGTTCTGGAATCCTTCTATTTTGTCACCCGCTTCCCAGACTTTGGTTTGGTTTAGTGTTTATTTCTTGTTTTTGGACTGCTTACATGGACTTTTATCTTTTTGCTGTTCCTGGATTTTTGATATACGGATTATCCAATAAACTGCACTTGGACTATCACCCTTTTGTGTGCGTGCCGTGACAGTGACACAAAATACAATCCATGAAACTTCTTCTCTGAGGTGAATAAATCCATTGTGCTCGTCGTAACAAGAAGTTATCCCGTTCACATCTGTGAACTCATTCTGACTGTCATCAGACAAAAAGAGTTCCGGACCAGAGATATTTAACTCATTATAGAAACTATACTTTTTGTGGGATTTCTAGACATTGTATTCAATGTTGTATTTTTGATTTTTCAAATTTTTGAACTTGCACATTCAAAGACCAAATGCCAGAATTTTTTATAAATAAAATAATATATTAAATGTTATTTTGTATACCCCCAGAACACTTGGAATATACCACGTGTCACGTGTGGTGATTCTGTGACACTTTTGTGTCTTTTTTAAAAAAAAGCTTGATGCTGGTTGCAATTCACTTCCATGATATGATTAGCGTGAGTAGGGCAATTTTTTTAATTCTCCTTTTGTGGTTCATAAAAGAAAGAAGGGAATACAGCATTAGTACACCGAGGAATGATTACAGATTTGTTGAGTGTTATCTCATATTGTACATTGTTTTGGGCATTACTCCCCCTAAATGTGTAGTATGAAGTTGTTCATCCTTATTTGTAAATCAGTATCAACTTCCACATGTATTATCTGGCTCTATTCTTACCTTGCCCTTATTGTTCTACCTTTCAGAAAATGGTGACTGCACTGGACAAAAACTGGCATCCAGAATGCTTTAGCTGTGTGAAATGCAACTGTCCATTTGGAGATGAAGGTAAGGGGTGATAAAGGTATCTGATTTCAGACCATATATATCAATATATCTACTAATTAATCATGTGGATGAATAGATAATAGTATGTGCAGATCAATTGAGGGTTACACTTTATTTTAAGTTGATGTAGTTACATTATACTTGCTCAAATAAGTACTTAAAATTTTAATTACTACAATGTAATTACTACATGTACCTATTATAGAGTTACAGTTAGGGTCAGGGTTTGGTTTATGATTAGTTGATTGTAAATATCCATAGTCGACTAATATTACAGGAATAAGTGCATGTAGTAACATCAGACTATGTCACTTTAAAATAAAGTGTTACCCAAATAATTAATAGATTTAGAAAAAAACATTGTCCAAAAAACAATTATGGTCAATTATCAATCATTTCAGTATTGTGTGATAAATTGGATTATTTCTATTTTATCAATGGATCCAGTATGCATTTTAATTAAATATTTATGGTCTTGAGATGGTATTAGAACTTTTAGGCTACAAGATATTCATAATATGAAGCAGTTAAATTTCAGTCCAGCAACCATTAAAAAAAGTAGTTAGCTGCACTATACAGTAGCCCTTTCCCAAATGGCAACCTCATGTGAACTTGTGGTCTTGTGGACATACAATAGCCATCATATGTGCATATTCATTAAGTCTATGAGACCGTAGTGTTCTATTAATCGTTTTAAGTTTGAGGCTGCTGTGCGTAGAGCTATGAATCTCAGATATAGCTACTGTTATGTTGGCAGAGGCGATGATCTAGGTGTGAGGAGTGTTTAATAAACAAACAGAACTACTTAAAAAAATGGAAAAACACTGGGAACAAAGCACAGAGGTAACACAAGGGCTATACACATGGGAGAACAAGCTTAACCCTCTGGCCTGTGAGATGCTTTCTGGGTCCTATAGGTGTTATGACATGCTCTGACATTTGTGCTTATTTCTTTTACTTGTGACATTTTCATGGCTAAAGTCTGATTACACTGTTTTCAGCACAAACTCTGCTACAGCATGTATGTAAAAGTTTGTAATATTGAGATAATTATGTTTATGCGTGGTTTGTGAAAAAAAAAATGGCACTGAAATAAGGTCATGAAACCCATACTGATTATTATACAGATTATATAGACATATATTATTATATAGACAGAAACTTCTTTCACATGGAAACATTTGCTAACAATGGGAATTTGTATTCAGAGTTTACACCTTTTGGGAGCAGAATGCCATTTGCCTGGAAGACACACCCTTCTCTGTGTGCAAGTTATCTCTAAACTCTTAAGAACTTTTGGTTTACTTCTTTGGGAATGAGACATTTGTACCAGTCGCACTGAGACATTTTAAATGAGACCAAACTTGTATAATACAGTAATGTATGATAATTATTTACATTAAACCATATAGATTTTTGGGTGAATATCTGGTGATCTCAGCATGAGAGAGAAATGACATGGAGGAGTTGATTGACTCAGGGATGCTAGTTTCTCAAGAAAGTGTCAAATGTTAATTTTCAGGAAGGTCCTTTGTCTTCTGGGGAGTGGTCGTTCCTCAACCAGACTGCCCGGCATTTTCTAATTTCTCAATTCTTACAGATCAGATGGCCAGATGTTACGGTACACATCGGATTTAAAATTTTCAAAAAGTGCTCCAATCAAGTGATGAAAAATCTGAAGATTCGATCTGTGCCAGATGGCAGTGAAAAAAAAATCTAAATTGTTTGAATGTGTGAATACATCAATAGTGACAAACAACATTTAGCTCATAAGTCGAAATCTATATTTTTTCATACTTATTAATTATATGAAATAATTAATTTATTAACTAATAATTAATTTAATAACTTTTTTAAATGAGGTAATATCTTGCCAACATAGATATTAAGGATGACAAATAACTGTAGGCTTATTCTCCACAGGTTTTCATGACCGTGAAGGGAAGCAGTACTGCCAGCAGTGTTTTCTAGCCCTTTTTGCCTCTCGTTGTCAGGGTTGTTCCCAGCCCATCATGGAGAATTACATCTCAGCCCTAAGTGCTCTTTGGCATCCACAGTGCTTTGTTTGTAGGGTGAGTAGGTGCTGGATTCTTTGGTACCATGAGAATTACACCACACAGTGTTGGGGAAGCTACTCTAAACAAACTACAAGCTACTCATAATTTAAAGTAGATAAGATATAGAAAAAAAAGTATTTAAAGTAACTAGCTACATTGAACCTTCTTTCCATACTTTTACTTTCCATACTACTTTTTACTGCCACGGTCTCTTCGCAGTGAAAAGTTGCAAGATGCGTGCAGAAACAATGGATGGTGGTAATGTTTTAGTTTGTGATCTAGTAAGAAGACACTGTGCTGTTTCAATGCATTGCAAGTTAGTCAGAATACAAAACCGAATGTAGCTTTGGTCATACTACATTTGCTTTGGTCATACGCTATTTGCTGGAAAAAGTAGTTTGCTACTGGAAAAGCTAAATTGTTTTAAAAGCATCTGAGCTACTGTCAAAATACTGATAAATGTAAAGTTAGCATCGCTCCTGGTAGTTAGCTACTCCCCACATATGGAGGATTGTGATACTGTCAAGGCTTATGGTGGTGTAAAAGCACGTACTGCAGCAATGTACAGCAAAACACAAAGAGCTCACTCAAATGTATACAGTAGAAGTGTTTCTTAACAGGGTCCTGCAAAAACACTTTGTTTGACATATACTGTATATCATAATCATAATGTACATATATCAACATATATATAAATATCATATATATTTGAGAAATGGTTATGTCTCTTTTGCTAGTAACTTAACACGTTTATTCTTCCTTACTTTCTGCAGGAATGCTATAGCCCATTTGTGAATGGGAGTTTCTTTGAGCATGAGGGCCAACCCTTATGTGAAGCTCACTACCACCAATCACGAGGCAGCCTGTGCCAGGCATGCCAGCAGCCCATCCTGGGGCGCTGTGTCACTGCGATGGGTGCCAAGTTTCACCCACACCATCTGGTGTGCCACTTCTGCCTGAAACCCCTTAGTAAGGGCTGCTTCAAAGAGCAGGACAGCAAACCATACTGCCACCCCTGCTTCATCAAACTCTTTGGCTGAGAGGAACGAAGAGAGACGATTAAACATATTATTCAAGCAATGTTTATACTGTGATGAATATTCTTTTCCTTTCTTCTCTTTGGGGCCTTACATTCTAAACTCTTCAACAAAATGTACTCTGAAAAATGTTTGTCTATGGAAAATTCTGAGATGCTGACCAGACAATATCAAAAACATGCTGTCTAGATTAGTCTCATGACATATTGAGTAATCAACTGAACTTCTAACCTTTTGCATTTTTTTAATGATTTGCTAAGTTTGCTTCTACCTAGTAACAGAAGAGTTTGCATTTAAAGAATCAGCAAATTGTTTGTAAATGATGTAATGTATCATGCCACTTTTTTATATGCTCCTATTCTATAAAAACGATTATATTCTTTTTTGCTCTCTCTGATATTTGTCTGAGAACCTCCAGCCATAATTAAAGCATATTCGAAGGCATTGTCTGAAGTTTGTCGGTTGTTATTGCTGCACAGCAAGTTAGTTAGTGGAACAAGTTATTTAGCAAAAAACTAGAGATATTTCTTCTATTCCCAAGTGATAGTGTGGAGCAGGTTAACAACACTAGAGACATTTTTCCCAAGTGATAGTGTTCGAACGGAACGAGACGTCATTCGCCTCTTTGTGAGAGACTCTTAGACAGGTTTAGATTGCAGTCGGGTAACTATAATTCTTAGGCATTTTAATGCGGTTGGAAAAGCTACACTTAGGCGTCACCTCGAGCGTTCAGAGGTGAATTCAACTAAATATAATGTTTTCAGGTGTCAGGGACACTAGGTTCAACGTAAGCCCGTAGGGGGTTCAACCTGTAGGGGAAAACTCGACCACAATACTTTATACAATACACATTGTTTCAAGCTTTACAGTGATAAACAGGAAAATAATAATCAATACTGCAAACAGAATTCAATTCTGCAATAAAGCAGCTCTAAAAAGACAATATTTTCATTGTTCAGTTGGAGTTCAATTTTGATTCAGTTCAATTCAATGACTGTAAAATTCAACATTTATGAAATGAGTTCAATTTGGATACAAGGAGCTCTTCACTTCAATGTAGATTTTATTCAGTTCAGTAACAATGTTGATGTTGAAAAAAAAAGAAATTATGAAACAAAGACGAATCAGCTATAAAACAGCTCTGCATAAAGGTGTCCTCACACAGGTCAATTCGGTTCAAGTTTTGTTCTCATCCAAGTGTCAGTGCAGTCAAATCAATATTATTACTAAATAATTTAGCTGCGAGCTGCAATTATAAGAGAAACAAAGCGCAAGCAGAGGATAAGAGATGCCAACATGGCTGGGAGTGTCAGACCATTATGCAGCAAGGAGCAATTAAAGGAGCCAGTGTCTGCTGTTCCAGAGCCGGAGCCAGTGTCAGCGTCCGGTAGCCGCTCCGTATAGAGGGGGTGCTGTCACGGTGTCTGGTTGTGTTTCCCTGGGTTTTCAGTAGAGGTCCCCGTTCTCACTGTGTCTTTCACGTTTGACTTCATTTCCCAGCATTCTGTCTGTCACTCATTAGTTCATTGCACTCAGCGGTTTCCCATCACATTGTTAGATCTGTGTTTATATTCCCTGTGTCAGTGTTTGTTACATAGTCGTTGTTTGGTGTCACACCACTTCCAGGTCTGCTTTCTTGTTTCCTTTTTTTCTGTCTTAATTCTATGTGGCATTGATTCAACAAGGTGCTGAAAGCATTCTTTAGAAATGTTGGCCCATATTGATAGGATAGCATCTTGCAGTTGATGGAGATTTGTGGGATGCACATCCAGAGCACGAAGCTCCTGTTCCACCACATCCCAAAGATGCTCTATTGGGTTGATATCTGGGGACTGTAGGGTAATTTTAATACAATGAACTCATTGTCATGTTCAAGAAACCAATTTGAATTGATTCAAGCTTTGTGACATGGTGCATTATCAGAGGATGGGTACATGGTGGCCATAAAGGGATGGACATGGTCAGAAACAGGCTGTGGCATTTAAATAATGCCCAATTGGCATTAAGGGGCCTAAAGTGTGCCAAGAAAACATCCCCCATACCATTACACCACCACCACCAGCCTGCACAGTGAACAAGGCATGATGGATCCATGTTCTCATTCTGTATAAATCTTTTATCCACCTTATTCCTGATGACCTCTCTGCGTTTTGAATTATGGGCGGCACTTCCGGTTTGGGGAACTTCCATTCAAAAAGACTGAAACGAATCATTTCAAATCATAAGGTTGCACTACAAATGATCCGACAGTTTGACTGGATGAGCTGTCAATTTTCCTTCATGATTTATTTTCAGACATCATGAGAATAACGTTATACTTGGTATTGACGTGACGTTATAACAAGAATATCTATGACAAGCGCTCTTCAGTCGCTGCTTTCTTTTCCTCATGATGATTTTTAATTTTTCCTTTTCAATCCGCTGTAAAAGTATGAAAAGAGCAACGTATACGGCACATTTCTGGTCTGTTCTCCCGAATTTAATTTACGATATTCCATTAATAATTCACAGGAATGCACAAAGAATCTCTCGTTATTCTCCTCAAATCCTCACGTCTCTTTCCAGGTTTGTTTTCACAGGTAAATGCAATTCATAATCTGTCAAAATGAGGAAAATCACTTTGATATAGTGTCACGTAATGCTAAAGTTAATGGACATTTTTGATGAATGCTTGTTATCAGTTAAACACAGATATATATTTACTATGATGATATTTAACCAAAGACTTATGGGGCTATTTTTGGTCTGTTGAAACTTGAAAGTGCCTTGTTGATTCTTTTAAACTTATAAATTTCATTTTAATGGTTGAAGGTTGAATAAATTAATCGTGACACTTTTTTAGCGTATTGCGTTCATAGAGCGAGCCTTTCACTGATTGTTTCCAGCTTAACGGAAGTTACACCCATAATTCGCGCAAAGCGTTATGGGGCGTAGGAATAAGGTGGATAACATTATAAATGTCTTTGGTCAGTTTGGTCGCTTCTTTTTTTATCTTTCAAACTTTTAAATGGTAGTGTATCACCATTTCCACAAAAATACCAAGCAGTAAAACTGTTGTTTTAAAATGTAATAATTTTTAAAAATATGATATATCAATGAAGCCACATTTGATTGGTAAAATTGTTTAGTTCAGTTTGTTTCAGTGACTGTGTACTTCATGAACTAAATCTTAGGATCTGGCAACTACAATTTGATATTCTTGTATATAAATTAGCATGTATATGAACATATGACACACACATACTTGAGACGTCGCACTGTGCGGTAGTCCCTATTTAGCACTGCCCTTCCCCCTTTGTTCATTCTTACCCTCTCAACCCAAGCAAACCCCCCCGGTCTCAGTTCCTGTTTAGGCTGGTATCATCCATTCAGTGCTACGCTAGCCCGGGATGCATTAGCATGAGAAAGTGCCGGGTGCTGCCTGGTGGCCAGGGAGTCGCTGCAGACATCCAGCTGTCCATTGAATCCAATTTCCCCCTCTCCGACAGCCTCCGCCTGAATCAATCATGTTTACTCTGCCTTTTTTGATTTGCATTGTCACTACGCTCAAGACCCCCTCTCTTTGCGGTTCACGCTCATCTGCCCATCTCGCCGATATCGTCCGCTCCCCCTCGACCTTTCGTAGCGGCTCTTTCTGTTGGGCGACACCAGTCCTCCCACCCTACCGCCATTACACCGGGGCACATGACTTCTGTTACCATCCGTCAGTGCTTGACAGCTCTTGGAGTGCTGATTTATCTAATTAGCAATCAATTAGCTTGTTACAACTGGATGCAATTACCTTTTACAGAGAGAGAGAGAGGAGGGCAGCTGGTGGAGGTAATAAATCCCGGTTAAGTGGACCACTCCCTCCCCTTTCCTCCTCTTCACATGAGTGTCTGACAGAATTACAGGACCAGCGCTGAAAACGCAAACACAGTCTCCAGGGGCTACTTTCTCCTCCTTTGCTAATGTGCCGAAATCCCACTTTAATGAATATTGGATGACTGAAAAGAGAGAAAAAGGGGGGTCAAAAATCACCAGGCTTTTTAATAATAAGGCCAGATTTCCGCCCGTTATAATCCTTGACAAAGGCTGGGTTGTTTTACAGCTGCTCCCGACGCAGAGGTGTGTGAAGGGTCAGTGAATAATTTTCTGCATGGTTTGAAGCCATTAAGAGTGACCGGTGACTAAACGCATAGCTCCCCTCTCACCCTACTGATCGTGTCGTTCTACTACACGCCGTCAATAGCCTGAAGAGACAGGGTTGAAAACATCTCTGTGATAAAGGTTATGTGCATCATCTCATGTTCCAACTTAATATGCAGAGATAACTAGTAGTCTGGTAGTTTGAGCATCCCAACCACCCTGTAACATTAGCTCATTCAATGGTCTGAGTTTGGGGCAAGACTATTTGTTTGGCTGACCAACGGAAGACCAATGATAAATCACCTCTAAAGAGATAGTTTACCCCCAAAATAATTTTCTTACCCTCATGTTGTTCCAAGCCTGAATGACTGTTCTATCTAGAACACAAATGAAGATTTTGAATAACATAGGTGTCCCAACTCTCATTTTAAATCTAGATTAAAGCCACATCTCTTTAGCCAAGCATTCACATAATGCCAGTGCTTGTGAAGACTTCAGATAACGCCGACTTTGAAATGACACACAAAACTGTCAAATATATTATCCTTACACTATAAAAATTGCTGTGTTTTGACCCAACTTTGGGTCAAATATGGACAAACCCAAATGTTGGATTAAAAAATGCAGTTTATAAATTTAACCCAACAGCTGGGTTTGTCCATATTTGACTCAAAATTGGGTTGAAACAACACAGCGTTTTTAATGGTGTAAGGGAAAAAGACGAGGCAAAAAAATAAATTATGACGATAATTAAAAAAATAATCAAAACTTTATATTACAACTCGCATTCACACATGCATGATGCTTGTTGAATAAAATTAGATGCAATTTTTAAAGTAAAATAATAAGTATTATGTTTGAAATATGGATTACACTCTAAACAATGCTGGGTTGTTTTAACCCAAATTTGGGTCAAATATGGACAAACCCAAATGTTGGGTTAAAA
>JAOTRC010000014.1:8664242-8678196 GCA_027497675.1 Cyprinella lutrensis | reverse complement strand
GCACGAGCCCCAGATATCGCCGACCCTGTGTCTCCTTCCATCACCCACACGATACCCCGAACACGGACCGTATCACAACAAGTATTCTCTCTTAATTCAGCCATATGTAAAGCATGCTGGGAACTAACAAGAACAGCCCAGTTTCAGTTAATGCAACACAAATCATTCATGTAATCAAACACAAACGGATTAAGTAAACTTAAATTTTACGTATTTAAGTAGATTGAACACAATCAAATTAAGTTCGGACAAAGTGTATAGGAATTGTATTGCTTAAGCTCATTTTAATGAAGCAATTTCTACAAGCAGCAAAAATCTTTTTTTTTTTTTGAGTGCGTAAGGCAGCGATGTCTCATTTATTATGTTTATGCGCTATTTTGTTTTCACGTCAATATCCTGCACGTTTCATATTGGATTTATTTATTAAAAAATATTTTCGTTGATCTCCTTTGTCATCGTGTGCTTTACTACAACCTTACAATTTAATGCCGTTTTGTGATTATTCCTCACAAAGCCAAGCCCTGACTTTTCTTTTCACCTGTTCTCAGAGCCGTCAAACAGATTTGACTCAGATATTTACTGTGGCTGAATTTACCTCAGGTTCCCTGTCTGACTCAAAAGGGCTAAATATTAAAGAGAGCGCTGTTCTTTTCTCAGGTTAGCTCTGCAATGGCCCATTTCTCATGGATCATTAAATATGAATCCCACCCCGTCAAAGTGTAAAGAGAGGAGAAGAGTCACAAATCCTAAAATAGACGGACGGGGCAAAGAGAGAGAAAGAGAGAATAACCAAATGCTGTATTCATCACATCTCTTGTTTAGGCTTATGAGATCTCTGGTCCGATTTTAAATCCAAAATACGCATCTGCGTGTCTATAAAGTTTGGATCAGCTCCAGCACTGCAGGGTAACACCAGCTGTAGAGCTTTCTCTTGGTACACCATTAACCAGGGCCAGATGCCTAGTGCTAAATATGTCAAATACATCACAATGTCATTGCCACAAGGTAACACTTCAGTCTGGCCACGCCACACGCACACAGTTTAAATACACACACACACACAAACAAACCGCTAAACATGACCCAGCAGCAGTCTAATTAACCTGAGAGTAGGCCTAACATGCCACCTGGACTCCTTCCATTAAACTGCACACACACAATCTCACACACAGACACATTTGCATTGATGCAAACCCATACAACTCTTTAAATGATGAGTTTGCATTCTGTCTATGGCTGTGTTCCTAAGTGAGCCACCTTGGTTCCTACATAGGCAACTGTTTCCTACAGACCCATTAAGACTAGTGTCCCTGGATGTCCTGCAATCATTGATTTTGATCAAAACATTGATCATTGAATTACATTGATTTGCAATAAAATTATGTTGGCAATAAAGTATTGGCTGCAGAAAATTCGTATTTACCATCACAGAAAATAAATTACATTAAAAACAAATCTAATGGAAAACAGTATAATTTAAATTAAATATGACTTTTTTTACTGCATTTTTTATCAGATAAATTCAGCCATGATGAGCATGTGACTTTTTTTCACTTGTGGTTTTATTTAGAGCCACAATGACATTGCGTCTACATCCGACGTACATGGCTCTCTTTAGCGTCAATATGAAACACAGATATGTATGGGCCAAATGGCGCCTCCTAGTGGTCTAACCCAACACATTCTCATCCTTTGGCGTCATATAGGTGGACGCCATGTGACATATCGTCGAAATACTATGCACATGGCACCCTTTAGCGTCAACATTACACACACTTTTATGGGTAGGTTTAGGTTTGGGGTAGGGTCTGCGTCTCATATTGATGCTAATGCCACTCACCTTAATAGTATGACGCCTTGGGTTCTGCGTGTTATATTGACGCTAAAGGGTGCCATGTGTGTAGCATTTCGACGAAATGTCAAATGCCGTCACTTATATGACGCGAAAGGATGAGAACGGGTTCGTCTTACCCTAACACTACCCCAGACCTAAACCTACCCAAAATCAAAGCGTGTTATATTGACGCTAAAGGGGGCCATGTGCGTCGGATTTAGATGCAATGTCAAAAGGATGAGAATGCGTTGGCATTACAATACAGTATGGCATTTGGCATTTGATGTTAGTCCATCATGTTCCCATAATATTGACAATTGTTCAAACTTAATCATATCACATCATACAAAGAATGAAAACAAATACACATATAGTACAGGGGGAGGAAAAAAATAATAATAATAGTAGTAAAATAATGGAGACAGGGAAAGATGAACACATGGTGGATATGATAGTATAATGATCTCTGCAGTATTAAAGGCATTACAGGAACACCTCTTTAAGTAAACAATTTCTGAAGTCGTATCAAATGTGATTTTTTCCATTTTGTACACCTATAATACATAGATATCCTTTAGAAATAATCTTGTTCCATGTCTAATTTTTATTTCTTCAAAATAACCTTCTATTGTTGAGGGTTTTCTGTATGCATTGTAAGGAAATGTCTCAGTTGTAAATATCTAATGAATTCAGACCTTTGGAGTGTGAATTAATTTCTTATTTCTTCAAATGATTTAAGTGTGTCATTGTGAAATAATTGGTGCAGAATCAGATAGTCAACTCCATATTTTGACCACTTTTTTTGAAACCCACGTCTGTACAAGATGGTGCAAAGTCATTAAGATAGCCAATGCTTGCTGCAGATGAGATTTTCTTAGACAAACCAAATGATCTTTGTATAGGTCACCAAATTTTGAAAGTAATTTTGGTCCATTCACCCATGGAGACATTGTTTTAATGATACACTGGAAAAGGGTAATATTTTAAGGAGCACGGAACAGAGGCTCTTTTCAATATTGATCCGCTGGGTTTATGTATCTTCTCTCATCCATGAAACTTAATTGAGCAGCCCAAAAGTAAAACCTAAAGTTTGGGATTGGCCCGCGATTTGATTTAGGAGATTGCATTATTTTAAGCTTCATTCTAAACCGTTTTCCTTGCTAAATAAATTAATAAATTATTTTTATTGAGCAAATCAAAAATGGATTTTGGATTTCTACAGGAAACATCTGAAATAGAGTAATCTCGGCAGGACCTTCATGCGAATAGATTCAACAAGCGTGACGTTTTAAAAACAACATACAAAATCGAAACAATTTAAATACTGGTACATCATGAATGTACTATATAATTAAAATTATGTAAGTTAATATAATTAATAATCAATTTTAATTATGTATTTTGTGTAACTTATACTTTTTGTCCTTTAATGAATTTAAATATTTCTCTTGCATCGTCTACTCTACATCTACAATCTTGTATTTTTTTCTGAGATTGTCGCAATACATTCTGGGATTGCCCAACACTATATCACGCCCAATTCGTACGAATTCCACGAATGATTAAAAAGTCTCTAATTCGTACGACCTCACTCGTACGAATTTGTACGATTTGTCTAAACCCACGTGATGGTTAGGTTTAGGGGCAGGGTAAGGGGTAGATCATTCGTGCGAATTCATATGAATTGTTCAATTCGTAAAATATGTACGATTTAGCAAAATCGTACTAATTCGAGTGAGGTCGTACAAATTGTTACGAATTAGCCACTTTTTAATCATTCGTCAAATTTGTACGACTTGGTCGTCAGATCGGGTTGCAATATCTAGTCAGGTGTTACCTTTGTAATTCACTTGGGCCCCATTCTTCTTCTTTTGCGCATCAAAAATTCTCGTCCGAAATTTTGCACGTTAAAAAATAAATGCGAACTCATGTTGTGTCAGTCATTTTCCCTTTCAAGTGAACTCGCGGTGGGAACGCTCACCATGTCTCAAACGCAGCGTCTCATTGGACTCTGTATTTTTTGCATCAATAGCAAGCATTTTGAGAGGTGTTCTGACAATTCAGAGCCACCGAATGACAAAAAACTCGCATACGAAATTTTCGGACAGGGTGCAATGACCTTTAGACTTTGCATGGTCATGACAGGAGTTGAACTTTAATGTAGCTTTGGGCAGACAAGGTTAGCTAGCAATTTTATCACATCATTCTCATGTCAACATGAATAAGTCATGTGGTTATCCACATGTGGTCACACAAAGCAATGTTTGGTCTACATTTCATTGAGATAGATTTCCTGTTATCCCAACACCGAATCTTCAGATTAAATCTAACAGTGGAGTTACTTCATTGCACAAGTATTCAGAAACATCAAATGCTTTACATTTTCTTCAGCCCAAGACGAATCAGTCATTGTCCAGACGGGGCCAAAGTACAAGTTGCCACATGCCCACAGCGTTTCTTAATTAATTGCAAAAGGTTTGGATTACACGTCCAACCATTATGTATAGGAAAACAATTCCTAGCCAGTTACCAATCCGTGTGTAATGAATACCCATTGGACCTGACTGTTTAAACCAACTTGAATGAAGGGACATTTTACTGAGACATTCTTGTCTAATGAAAGACATGACATGCCAGTGGAAATGGAGGCAAGAACAGCTGTGACATGTGGAAAGCATGCTGGGATATTTTAACGTGACGTCTCATTGAAGGAACCTATAGCACTTATCTGGTTGATTTCCAGTTTTCTGGCATGTGGTAAAAATCTAAAACATTTTGGATAGGGGTTTTGTTTCAGAAAGCAATGGATGTGCAAATAAAAATCGAACTCATTTTTTCACCAAAAAAAGTCAATCGTTACAAGCCTCAACATGAAGTGTAGCGCTGGAATATAAATGGCCACCCCTGAGGTCTTAATGAACATGACCGCTGCTATAAATGACACAAAGTCCACTGGGATTTCTCTTTCCAAATGAAGTGGAGTGGAGGTTGAGTGTGGACTGAAGTCTGACAGATGAACTGTGGTTAATGGCCACTTCCAGAGAGGTCTCATCTCCACCGGGCCGTGTACACGCATCAGCAGGTGACTAAAACAGCCACTGCACTTGTCAAACTGTCACATTACAGGCTAATGAAGAGTAATCATGCCGGCGCTGAGTGAAATGTTATTCCTCAGCTAAAGGGGATTTGTGCTTGTCAACCCGTTTTAGATTAGCACAAAAACGGCACATGATGCTGTTACGGTGACGATAAGAGGAAGTTAGTGTGGTAATGTTTCTTTAATGATGGTTTGGTGTGACTTGAGCAATAAATATGCCGGAATGGGTAACACGGTGGCATATTTAGATTGAATTAAGCTACAGTATCACTCAGTAGAGGCTAGACAGTTTTCTACCAAATGTTGGTTTGTACTGATAAACAGATATATTTCCTATATACTGTATGTCATGATTTTATGGTGCGATTTCTCTGTTAGTGTGGTTAATTTGGTTTCAAGTGTGAACACTACCATGCAAGCAAACAAGCGGACACAGGGTGTGTTCACACTTGTTGTTCAGTTCGCTTGTTCTGTTTGGTCTGGACCCCCCCAAAAAAACATTTGGTCCTTGTCTGCGTAGCGTTAACATTGAGATTTTTTATACGTAGCTACATATGATTGTGTTTTAACCAACTGAGAAGTACAGTATTGTGAAGAGCTTATAAAGTGTGTAAAGGAATCAGAACGACGGCAGAAATTCCTCTGTCACACAAATCTGAAAATCTGCGAGGATATGCGGTTCTGATGCCTGTACTGAACTGTGATGGGCAACATCCCGATGAGAAAAAAAAAAACAGGTTTGCTTGAGCATTCTGTCCTTTTTAGTGTCATATTTCGTAACATCATGTCCAGTTTTTGGTTTGTTTACATGCCGACCGCAGAGTTCATTTGGATTGGATTTGGTGCGCTTTGCACATATTCAAATGAACCACACTAAACAGAGAAATCGCACCAGGGTTCGTTTTAATGATGTAAAGTTCAGGAGGAACATGTTCAAATTTTCTTTCCAATCAGCATGTGCAAAGGCCTATATACACTGAACAAAAATATAAACGCAACACTTTTGTTTTTGCCCCAATTTTTCATGAGCTCTATGTACACAAAAGACCTATTTCTCTCAAATACTGTTCACAAATCTGTCTCATGCCTGGTTCAGATTACACGATTTTAGCCCGATTTTGGCACGATCCGTTTGAAGTAGGGTGATGTGGGGATTCGTAACCGACAACAGGCGTCGGGATGCAAGATTCGATCATATCATCTCGTATAGTGTGTCATATGGGCGACAACCTACGTCGCCCCTGCTTCACGACATCACGACAAAAAACTAGCATGTTTAATTTTTTTAACAGTCGTCCACAACAGTTCCGTCACATGTATGAGGTTGACCAGTTGCAGCACAGAAGCTTTTCCATACACAACTTTCAAAAATGGCGAAACGGAAGAGAGACGATGGTGCTAACGTTAAAACTAAAAGTAAAAATGTATAAGAAAACAATATTTTACCTCAAGGTCTGTTTGGAGGATTACAGCCCATGCCGTCCTCAAATCTCACGCAATATGGCCGTGAGACACACGCAATTCAACCAGCTCACATACTCACACCGTGTGTTTTTCATGCTGAAAAGGCAATGCCAAGCAATCCAGGAACGTGTCCATTGTCAGGATTTCTTCCTTTTTTTTACTTTTTTTCTGAACACAGAACAGTCAATACAACACTCACCGCTTCATCCATTGCTTGTTTACGTTTGTTTCCGGAAGTCACTCGTTACTAGTTTCTACTGTGTAATCTGACACAGTGACTATCGTAACAGACAAAAAAATTGTGTAATCTAAACCAGTCATAAATCTGTGTTAGGCTATGTTTACACGGAAACGATTCTGAAGACAAAACGCAAAACTTTTTATTCTGCGTTTAGACGAGCATTTTGGGTGGGAAATCCGCGTGCAAATGGTGACGCAAAAGTGTGTGAAATTCGATGTAGTGTGCACTCCAGGCGGCTAGGTGGCGATGTGAAGCACTGCCACACAACAACACCAAGTCCACACGCCTGCGCACAACCTTCACTGTCGAGCAGACTTCTGCGTTTTTACCCTTTACACAGGAACGTGGCAACGAACGTGGTGGAGCGTTTTTTAAGATTTCCACTCTGGAGGGTGGTTTCACTTTTTTGCGTTTATAAGCCCCAAAAATGCCGTCGCCGTGTAAACGAAAAACTCATCCGATGAAATATTTTACATTTTTACCCGCGAGCGTTCTCGTGTAAACAGGGCCTCGGTGAGCACTTCTCCTTTGCCGAGATAATCCATCCACCTCACAGGTGTGGCATATCAAGATGCTGATTAGACAGCATGATTATTGCAAAGGTGTGCTTTAGTGCCTTCGACCACTATTTGCCTCACAGTGCAACACATCTCCTTCGCATAGAGTTGATCAGGTTGTTGATTGAGGCCTGTGAAATGTTGGTTTACTCCTCTTCAACGGTTGTGCAAAGTTGCTGGATGTTGGCAGGAACTGGAACAAGTATTTAACAGTGGCATTGCTGGACTTTGTCACAGGCTGATGACATCATTCTGACCTATTATGACCGTACATCCATAGTGAACGCACTTAGACAGCCATCACCAGGGCCGGCGTCATCTGCCTGCATCAACCACAATCCTGCAAGTATGGGCAAAAACGTGTAAACATTTGATCTGGTTTCTGCTCTAAATAATATGAATAGTTGATTTATGGTTTCTTTTTCAGGGTTTTTGCGTTCAAATTCTCTATCTTGCTCTCGTGCTGTGACGGCACAATCTTGTGCGGATGACGGGAGTTTAAATGCTCTCTCTTACTACACTGGCTTTGGACTACTGAGGGTGAGACTAAAGCTCTCTTCTAAAGCCTAGATAGTTTAGGTCAGCATCCCAATAGAAAGGCTGTTCCAACCAATACAGTGGACTGAATATATCAAAATTTGCTTTTCTTGACTGTATTTATTTTAAGTATAAAGTAGACTGTTTACCTGATATTTGTTCTTCTTTACATACATTTTGCAGGATTAAGTAACAATTAATCGATTCATTTGAGTATTTTTAGATTTATAATTGATTAATAATAGTTTTAATGGTGGATTATGAATGTTCCTTGAAAATAGACATCCCTGGATGCCTATTTAATTATTAAGCTTTTGTCTTTTAGGTTCCAAGTGCCCAGGTGGAGAACAGTCCAGAGTTTGTTGTGAGTTGCATCAAATTATTTTAATTATCTGTAGTAATATTACAATTTTTTGACCTCAGAATGTTTCCAGACATTTTGTTTGCATCGTCTTAGATCCCAATTTCTACCGTGAGTGACTGGCCCGAACCGCTTGAGCAAAACGGCTCATGTCTGAATGTGGTATCAAAGGTCCGTGCAGACAGAGGTTTGTGGGAATGCACATATTTTTGTCAGAATGTACGAGTTAAGTCTTTTGTTGTTCTCATAGGTGGAGTATGTGATCGAGTACACAAGCAAAGGAGAGATTGTAAAAGCTACACTGAAGACAGAACTGCTGAACACAACTATAGATACACAACTACAGCAAAAGCATGTGATTACATTCCAGGTAACTTTATCTCTATACAGTTGTGGTCATAAGTTTGCATACATCTTGCAGAATCTGTAAATGTTAATAATTAAAATAATAATAATAATAGGGCTCATAAAAATCACATGCAGCTTTAATTTAGCAAATTACCCCATTCAAAAATTTACAAATGCCTGATTCTTGATACAGTTTGTAATTTCCTGGATGATCTTTTATTTTTATTTATTATTTTTATTTTTATTTTTTTATAATAGTTGTTCATGAGTCCCTTTTGCTTGTCCTGAGCTAAACTGTTCTTCAGAAAACTCATCCTGGTCCTACACATTCTTTGTTTTTGCTGCATTGCATATTTGAACCATTTCCAACAGGGACTGTGTGGTTTTGAGGTCCATCTTTTCCCTGTAAGGGCAATCGGGCAATTCTTTGAACAGAATGATCAGAATGAGTTTTTGAACAGAATGATCTTATTATCTTGTCTTCAGGGAAACATAAATATATTCTATAGAGTTACTAAATGGAAAGAAAATACGTTTTTACAAAATACTGTTTATAAAAATAAATAAATAAACATTTGTATGGGTACTTGGTTCTGTCTATTGTTGATTGGATTGTGGGAGGAAGGTCAGAATGCAAGCTTCTAGTTGATGGGAAGAAAGACGTTCCTGGAGACGTTCGACATTTGTCACCAGAGAGAAGTCTGTTGTTTCACCCAGAGGATAGAGATGACATTGATATATTATGAGGTAAAAAAACAACTTTTTAACACCTGTTGTTTGAATAGCAGTTGGCCACACTCAGACCCCCCATGGCCACACCCATACCTCCATCACCTCCAGAGGGGCTGAAACCTGAATCACTACTAGTTGGACGGTTTGGTGAAAAATCACAAGCTGTATCCTTTCCAGTTTACTGAGAAATGGTTACTGTATCAGATTACACTACTAATTCATCTGAGGTTAAATCAATTAGACTGAGTGTGATTATTTTTGTATAGCACCACCACATTCAATTGGCATTGTGTGCTGCATAGAGTTTGTTGGAGAATGAATGATAGAGAAATTATGTCACAGCATCTGCTGATATAACGTTTCGAAACTCCTCATGCATCATGTTTCTGCATTAGTAAGCTAGTCAATAGAAGGCATAACTAACTTTACAGTGTCCTCCTTGCTCTCCACCATCAGATGCTGGTGCATAGTTTTTTGCTCATTTTTGCTGTCCTACTATAATGATTGAACTTCAAATGAAATTCATATTCATAAAATTCTTGCGCTTGCGAGTGTTAAACTAGTTGTATTGTTTTTGTCAGCATTTCACTTTGTAAGTCGTAATCCTCCAGTTACATTTGTGACTTAAAGCTGGAATACACTACACTTTTAAAATCGGAATAGAGGAGGGGGGAGTCATACACTTGCTGTCTTTGCAAGTTAAATGGTTACACAAGTAAAAACTGCCCATCATACACTAAACAACTGAGGATCACACACTATCAGACCTTAAGTTGTTGCCAACACAACAAACGCATGCAGAAACATGAGGCTTATTGCTGGGAAATGCATGACAGGTGAAAACAGTGTGTTCATTGTAAAAAATAATCCTGTAGAAAGATGGTAAATATGGTGTATTACTGTTTTTTTTGTTAGAGCATATTAGCTGTAAAATTAAAGTTTTTTACTCTAGCTGACAATATGGTATTTAGCTGTTAATTTCAAAAACAGTAACACACAATATTTTTTACGTTTTTTTTTTTTTACGGTCCACATTTCAAATGCCATGTTTTTTTTGTAATTTTGTTAAGAGATATTGTCAGAGCAAATATTTACATCTCCTGCATATTACTTGGCTTTAGGGAGGGATTTAATGGATCTCTGTGATGAATTTGTAAATTCTTTGACATTTGTTGAAGTTGACAGTTTTGGGGTTGTCGGAGGACGGAGGGTGTTCTGCTGATCTCGGTAATCGGACCCCTGTTCTTTTCAAACAAAACATTGTGACTGGCTGCACCTTCAGGTATTACACCAATTTACTACGTCATAACTTTTTACCACTTAAAGCTTGAAGACATGTCAACATATATGATAGAACTAACAACATGATGGTTTTATTTTCATTCTTGGCATCTTTTTGATTTGTCTAGATCTGTGTCTAGTGACTGTGGCGTGTTGCGGGCAGAGCTTTTGGGTATATTAGTAGGGGTTACAGTGCCTGATATGATCAGTATGACTTCAGGCTCTCAGACAGACCAGAGTCGAGTCATTTCACAAGACTGCTCCACACCAGCTTCAGTGAGTTACAATACTCTGTTGCATATTGCTTGATGACACTTGTCACACCTACTTGTTTTACAAAGAACACTGTGCATTGTTGAATAATATTTTAAAACAAGTATTTTATATCTGATTGCATAAATCACAGGTGTCAAACTCAGTTCCTGGAGGGCCACAGCCCTACGGAGTTTAGTTCCAACACTGCTTCAACATACACACATGCAGTTTTTAAATAAGCCTGAAGGACTTGATTAGCTGATCAGGTGTGTTTAATTAGGGTTGACGCTAAACTCTGCAGTAGTTAATTCCTGAGATGACCCTGTTACAAACTGTTTATGAATCTGGAAGTTTCCGGGAAGATCTGTTTTATGCGCAAATTACACATATTTCTGAAAGTTTCATGATTATGGCCCAATATGGTCTCTTTTTGCTAAATTTTGTCAACAAAAATATTACCTGTAAAGCCAGATCAGAACTGTTGCGCGTCTTCGAGCAACGCACAACAGAATGAATGATTCCGCATTTTGAACGAATCAATCGGGTAAACCAATCATTCAATGGCCCATTCATGAAGAGAGTGTCGTTTGAACAAATCAAATGAATAACTCAATTACTTGCTCATTAGACATTTACAACTACCTAATGGCAGTTTTAGTTTCTTATTTAGAGTATCACTTCATTAAAATGTTTTTTTTTTTCATATTTTGGGAATAGTTTGCCCAAAAATGAATATATTCTATTTATTTACATTAACTCACTGTAATGTTTCAAACCTGTATACGATTTTCTTTTACGGAACATAAAATCAGTAGTCCTGTCAACATTAATGCATGCGGAACTGCTTAAAATTGGGAGGGAAAAGAATATGTTCATTGAGTAGCTGTATTAGTATCTTTTATACTGGCCTTTCTTCATAAAAATATGCCATTAAACAAGTATTTAACATATACTGTGTTAATGCAGACCATTGCTTTTGACTTTAAATATGCTACCCTTGGGATATATTAATTAGAAACATCATTGTGTTAGTTCTCATTTTCCAGTTGATAATACTTACCATATCAAAATCAAAAGCGGGTGGTAAATCCTAGTGTTCCTAGCATTGTTCAAGAGGCAGACATACTCTTATGTTTTCTGTCAGTTTAAATCTATTTTGAAGACCTATTTCTTTAATTGGGGCATTGCACCCAAATACAACCAAAACACAGTCCTGTGCGGTCAGTTAAGAACCCAATGACTAGACATGCCTTTGGCAGAGATCATAATGGCCTGTTACAGCAAAGCATTATGACGATCATTGTGCAAACAGATTGATTAATTAATTGGCACATTGTGCAATTGGCTTTATGCACAGCTGCACTACTTCCTGAACTTCAGCCAGCTCCTTGTTTCTTGTCTGCCATTATTAGACAAATTGATTAATCCAGGTGTGCTTGACCTCAGTAGTCACAGCAACAATTAATTCAGGTCAGACACACCTGAATTAATCAAGTTTGCCCAATAATGGCAGACAGGAAACAAGGAGCTGGCTGAAGTTCAAGAAGTAGTGCAGCTGTGCGTATAGCCAATTAAGTTTTAATTTGATTAAAAAATGAATCACTTGACAGCCCTAAAATATCCCAAATATGTTAACAAGCTTTTTTGTAAATGTTTCAGGAAACATGTGAGACGGGTTGTCTCCTGCCCGTGTCTCTATCATTGCAAGTGCTCTGGGCTCAGAGGGGCCTCAGGGCCCTGCCACAGAACCACATCTTGGCAGCCAAATTCATCTTTGGCTGTCAGAGACTGAAGGTAAACATAATGTTACTGTTGAGGCCTGAGATACTGACATGTATTTCATATGTAATTTTTCAAAAGTACTACTTTATATAAAACTTTGTTTTTTCTGCATATAAACATTTAATTTGTACAAATATCTATGTAACATGTTTTGATTGAGCAGCTGGCATTTTCCACACAAAGTTAAGATGTCTTTGGAAAGCTCACATGAATTAGTGTCTTCTTTTTGCTTATAGTGTCCCCTCCGGTCTTCTGTCCCATTGACCACCGAGGTGATGTTCTCTGATGCCACAGTTTACCCAAGAGCCCCTGGGGGGGAACGCCAACCTAAATGGAAGTTTCCATTTGATTTTTTTTCCAGGGGGGTTGGAGAGTTTGATCAAGAGTAAATAAAACTTTGGTACCAGCCAATGATGGAAGTTTCTCAGACATTATTTAAAGAACGTGTAATTTCTGCAGTACCAGTGTGCAACTGGTGCTGCAGAAATTACACCACCTTTAAATAAGTGAATTGGACAAATGGAAAAAACTGTAATGAACGGCCTCTGTTGATGTCCATATTTTTTGGGGGGTGGGGTTAAATTTTGTGTGATACTGCTTGTCAATCAAATATCACTCATAAAGCTTGAAAGATACCACAGTTGTAAATAGTTCCTCATTTTAAATAAAGATGTTTTAGTTCTTTTCTCTCTCTCTCTTTTTGACTTTTATTAACTTTCACCGTTGAATTATTTTGCATAATACACTATTTTGATTGTTCTTATGAGACACCAACAATCTTCCTTTGATTCCTGTGTTTGTTTTTGTGCACATAGTTCAGCAGATGAACTATGGCTGCTGGGGTGATTCCTGACAGACGGGCAGCAGCTCCCAACTGAAAATCAAAACACAATGAGTTACTAATTAATATAATGGCTGATTTTAAGTTCGAACAGTCTGATCACAAGCGGTCAGCTCTTAATGCAGGTATCCAAAACATTTTGTTTTCTGATCACTGTAGCCACACACAAAAAATGTATTCTGCAGCTTTAAAAGAAAAGTGCATACATTCAAAGTAGCACCTCATTACATGAGTACATGAGACAAAACCAAATCAAAACATTTTACACAAAAAAACAAATTAAATATTGAATACATGTGAGTGCTTTAAACTAAATAAAGTTTTAAATAATGAATAAACAAATGCGCCAAGGCTCTTGTGACAACGATGTAGCATACTTCTGTTTGAATAGTGGCATACAGTTTCAAATATATACTTTATTTTTAAATAGAGGATATGCGCGTGGCATCACCATCGGCCAGAGTGCCTACAGTTACTCACAGTGAGTGGCAAGAAGACTGAGCAGCTGTATTTGTTTTCAGCGTAAATGCCGTGAAAAACACACACAACATATGAAGAGTTCAGATGCAAAAACCTCTAAATGCCATTTGAAATTTTCTTCTAAAATGACCATTTTTATCAAGC
>JAOTRC010000014.1:8628389-8640057 GCA_027497675.1 Cyprinella lutrensis | reverse complement strand
ACCCCAGCTCAATCCAAGATGTTTGATGAAGACTATGCAATCCAAATGAAGGACACAAACATTCCTTTCCGCTTTAGCATCCAATAATAATTTGTCCAACATTAGGCTACATATCACATTCACATGCTATTCAACTAATAATATCTCTCCTCCCTGAAAATGATATTGCTTTTTGGAGGATGATGACCTCCATGGCTTTTGTTATTTTAAGGCATAGTTCACTCAAAAATAAAAATTCTTTCATTACTTACTCACCATCTCACCCTCATGTTATTTCAAACCCGTAAGACTTTCATTCATTTTCGGAACGCAAACGAAGATCTTTTTGATCAAATTTGAGAGCTTTCTGTCCCCCATTTACATCTATGCAACCACTTTGACACTTCAAAAAGTTCATAAAGAGACCATAAAACTATAATCCATATGAATTGAGCGGTTTAGTCAAAACTTTCTGAAGAGACACAATCTCTTTATATGATGAACAGATCAATTTAGGCTGTTATTCACGTTGTATTACTATCTCATAGTATCTCATTCATTCTGTTTATTCATTTTCTCATATATATTTAGTTTGTTTTTATTGTTTTTAAAGAATTACAAATACAGGCTATTTGAATAAACAGGAAATAAAATGAATAAATTAATTAAACAGCTTGACAAAATCAAGTTAAGCAAAAACATTGAAATGAATGTTTACAAAGAGAAACACATTTTACAGCTTTCTTATTTTTTTAAACATATTTGTTTTTAGGTATTGATGAACTTCTGCCTTTAAAATCAAAAACAAAGTCTCAATTCAACCATAATTGTAAGACCCTATTGGATATATTGGCTCAAAATAGGCCTATACCATCCACAATCCTAGAACTGAGGTCTAACAGTCTTTTTTTATCTATAACTGGTTCTCATTGTATACAATATTTATATTTCTTGTGACACTGACATTAGTAAATTATTGAAATTACATTTAATATTGATAGAAGTGTTGAATTTTTTAACTATGCATTCTCCGATATATATATAACTATTCTAGACATGTTAAACACCAGGACACCCATGACTGACCAGGGGACATCAGATTGAATAACAGTAACCTTTGCATTAGTTTCTGTGAAATTCATACCCACCTGAACTGAAGTTTGAGTGAAATGGTCCTGGACCTTAAAGGCAGCACACTTTCAAAGAAATTCTCTCAAAACATGTTTAAATTTACTTTATATTAATTTAGTTATGCTGTCAATGTTCTTAAGCAAGATATTAACTATTTTGGAGATAATCTATTAAGGCCAAAGTAGGCTAAACCCTGAAGTATACTTTGGCCTTTATTCTTAGATTTTTTCTTTGATATTAAATTGTGGGGTTTTTTTTAACTCATTTTAGACATATATTTGTTTAACTTGCTTCTCTTTATGTATATTTGAAATGTATTGCCTTACTAGTTTTGACATAAACCTACAATTTTAACATTGCTAAAAATGTATATAAGTCAGTTTACAGATTGTTATTTTATTATAATTTTATTTATTGAAACACCACTTCATATACTGAATAAAGCTTTCATTTAAACATGTCATGTTAAATTAACACAAGGTCATGTGACAAAAAGCATAAACAACAAAAATAATTTTATTGAAATCTGAAAAACGTGAAACATGCATTCAGAATACATTTGGAATAAGAATTGATTTTTCAGTCTTTGATTTTAATTTATAATAATAGTTGAACAAAATAGTATACTGTACCCGTTTCTGAATATTTAATTATATTATAATATATTATATATATCAATGGTCAACTTAACTAATCAAAATCAAAAACATGACACTTAAATTAAAATAAAATAATGAAAATATTTTTTAGCCTACAATTTAATTATAGCTATAATTTTGTTTTAACTTATACTTAAATACACAGGTGAACAATGAAGACAACAGCTAAAGAGAGTGATGAGTGATGGTGATTGCTGGGATGTGGGCCAAGGAGGATGCTGGGAACTGTAGTGCAGACGGGGAATAACACGTGACAGTGACGATGACAGTGACAGAGACGATGACCATTAGGTGGTGACTGTGACAATATTAATACAGCAGGCTATTATCTGAAGACCGCAAGGGACCATGAGGACATCCCCATGAGATTTCTGGAACGTTAGCCTTAGCCAAGATTCTAAAAAAAAAAAAAAAATGGAACTCTACTACGACACCTTCACAACACATATCGCACAAGTACATCTCGGTGACATCTATTTGATGTCTCATCAGACATTTTTGTCTGTAAGATATATTTTGAGAGTGTTTGCTCATATGCAATACGTCTCTGATGTTTCTTGAGATGTCATAGGCATTATTTAGAAGATGTCTTAGAGATTTAGAATGTAGCCTTTGTAAAACATTTTTTTTTTCTGAGACTGCGATGTTTTTACACAGATAGCAGCACTATTCATCTGCAAAGATGTCTGTTAAAGATCACTTCATCTCATCTGGAAACCCACTTTCTAAGATGTCAGTTTATCATACATTCTAAATTAAACATCTTCAGGAATTGTCCTAGCTACGTATTGCAAATGAGCAAACACTCAAAAAATACATCTTCCATATTAACTCCGAGATAGATAGGCTACATCAAATAGACATCTCCGAGATGTGGCTACATACGTGTGCTATAGCTTCCCAGATCACAAGTCTTTGATGTGATGTTTAAATCTGGAAGACGTATTTTTAAGAGTGTTTGCTCATCTGCAATATGTCTATAGGACGTTTCCTGTGTCAGATGTCAAATAGATGTTTAGAAGATGTCAGTTTAACTGCATTCTAAATCATTAGGCTACATCTTAAAGACATCCTCAAACGTCTATTTGACACCTGACAGGAAACGTCCAAGACATATTGCAGATGACCATATCAAAACATATCAAATAGACTTGTGCTATCTGGGTTTTCAGATTAACAGATCTTTAGCAGACATTTTTAACAGACCTGGGAAGAACGGAGATAAATTATGTTGAGAAAACATAAAATAAATATGTGCAAAAAAGGAACAAATAAAGCATTTTAAAAACAGTTGAAAGCTAGGCATAATGAGCATTAATAAAAGAAAACAAATCTCACAAAAAAAAACTAATTGAATGAGGACAAATCAAAAATAAATGAAAGCATGCATGTAAAATGCACAACATATATCAAAACAAAAACGTTGTCATACAGACTGAACAATGACTATCATGGCGACGTCGTGTGTTTGCTGGGAAGTGTTCTTGTTTTTGTCAATAAAAATGTCAATGTAATATGATATTTGAGACTGCATGAACAGGCCACCGACACATGATTTTGTGCTTAAAAACGAATGGCTAGATGGATTGATTGATGATCCATCTATTCGAGCCATGGCGCGCCCTCTCTCGGCTGTCTCTGACGGGTTTTCGGCTGTGTGTCTGTTTGTCCTGGAGGCGGAGCATCGCGTCGCGTGACACACTGGTCAAGAGTGCGGAAGTTAAAGGCTCCACACATTAAACAAATGTTTTACTTTTTATTTCTTCTCTTTTAAAGTCTGATTTGAATGTAATAGAGCGGATGGAGTCGCAGTGCAAAGAGGAACCGGTGCTGCACATCGTAGTTGTGGGATTTCACCATAAAAAGGGTTGTCAGGTAAGAGACTGTCGCATGTTTGTTTATTAATATTAATCTGCTTCAAACGTGCCGTGCGCTTCTCTATTAACAGTTACCCGTACATATAATTTATGTTTTTAATATTCATTGTATAATTTATTGTTTACCATTGGTACTTTGGTGCAGAAATGCAATAGACAACAATAAAGCTCCTTGCTTTAGGAGCTCGACTCACTAAATGATGAATGATCATAAATAAATTATCAACATCGCCTGTAACTCCATACTGGTGACGATAAAGTGTTTGAGATCTAGCATATCTGCCTTCATTCCACCCAGACAAACAAAACAACAAAAAACACATATCTTTTATTTTTGAATGAATGGCATTTATTGTATGATGTCCACTCACATGAGAAGATTTCAGAGTCATATAAGCGAAAAGCTATTTTATTCTTTATAAGGTCCCTCCCTCATAGTGGCTTTCATGTTGATATCACATGGTGGTCACTGACTGTGAGATAGTAATGTATCAAGGCATCACATACAAATTTAATTATTGGACATCTTGTAGGAATAACAAATTCAATTAGAATAATAAGACATTGTAATAATATAGCTATAAATCAAATTAAACCAGTTTAAAAAAAATGTTACACTAGTGCATTTTCGTTTGAATACTTAATCCTGTGCAAAAGTTTGAGTTTGTTGCCCAGCCCTAAATATTTGAACTGCGAGAAGCGTCAAAGCTACTCCTACATCACGTCCGGGGTTACTCTTTTGGCGTAAGTTGGCTTGTGTAGGCTGTCTCCTGGAAGCTTTATTTCAGTTTTTAAATATGGATACTTTTCTTGCACATATGCATTGCTACACTTCAGAAGGCCTTTATTAACCCCTCGGAGCTGTGTGGAGTAGCCTATGTTTATGTTTGATGGATGCACTTTTTGGGCTTATAAATTTCATCCTCTATTCACTGCCATTAAGCTCTACCAAACTTTATAATGGCAGTGAATAGAGGATGCATATTTTTGTGCTACTAAATGATTCTCTGTCTTTTGTACATATGTAAATGAATTGCTGCTATAAACTAATGGAATGCCTCATTGTAATGTACACTCATACAGAAGATCGTGCCTCACAATCTACAATGTTTTGCTGACGTTTTGATGAAATATTGTGGAAAACAATATTTCACAGCAAAACACTGCACAATTTTTACTCCTTTTTCAGGGTCAGAACGTCTACATTTGGTAGTTTCAGCAGTGTATAGTATAAATTCAAAAATCGGATATAGGTCACTTTTAAAAGATGATATTGCGTCGTCAAAAAAAAAACGGACATAGTCAGAAAATCGGATTTGGGCATCAAGACCTGCAGTGTAAATGCAGCCAAAATCTCCCCCTTGTGTTCCTGATTTGTAGTAATATTACACACAGACAAAATGTTATTTTTACGCTCCTTACTATATTCTTTAACTTTGCAATTACAACCTTGCAAAAAAAAAAAAAATCCATATGGTTTAATTAAAATAGGATTAACATTTCTATATAAAATGGCAGATTACTTGCATACATTCTCTTTTTTGAGGACAAAGTCTAAAAATTCCTGTTTTAATTAATTTTTAGAGTATATTTGGGGAATGACTGCAAAAATGTCAATGTGGTGTAACCATAAAAAAACTTTTTACCAAATAATTGATCTTATTTTAAAAAGGTCAATAAAACACAAGGTCTCAATAAAACACAATATCAACTAGTTTGGTATAATATAACATCAGAACTATTTAACAGTAAATAAAAGTAAATGGAACATCATTGTTCTAAATATTTGATAGTCATTTCAAATTTATACAGCAGGAAATTACACATCATCCAGCATTTTATATCTTTAAGACACTCTGTCAATTTAGATGAGTTGGTGATTTCATCTAGTCATGATGAAATATATAATTGAGTGTCATTGTCGTGGTTTCAGTCTTTTTATGAAATCACTTCTCAAGAATCTTTGATGCCAGAAATATTTGACTTCATTAACAAACAAAGCTGAGCGTCCACTCCCTCCAGCTGGAGATTCCTTCCTCCTGCAAGCACTCACTCCAGAACAGGTGGCCAGTTTCACATATATACACATACATCACCTCCAAAAATGGTAATATATCCTATAGATATTTTGAGGTAAAGGTCTTGTACCATGTGACTTCTGAGAATAGCACTCTCTGTTGTATCAGCATTCGGGCTTTTCAGGCTTCCAAATGTCAAACCCAAAGACACACAAACGTACACAGAGGAACACAAGTTACTTCTTCAGATGAAATTTCCGGTGAAAATTCTTATATTGGTCATACTTCAAAAAAGTAGAATCTGTGATTCTGAATGACAGTGCTGTGCCTAGGCACAACCTACTTAAAGATGGTTATATGGTTCCGCAAATAACTGCAATTTCAGATTTTGAACAGAGATGGTTACAAAGAGGAAAACCTACGGACTGCAGAATTAATTAAAAAAAATAGGAAAACGACGTTCCAACGTTTAAGTACACTTTCTATAAACTGGCATGGTTTTAATTGGTATGAATTGCATTGAGAGATAATCTTATGGAAAGTTAATTATGCCAATCTCTAGGTATGGTGAAGGGTATGTGATGATATGGGGCTATTTTAATTCCAAAGGCCAAGGGAACTTTATCAGGATGCATAGTATCCTGGATCCATGAAATAACTGCCCTTTAAAAATTAAAATCTGCCTGCCTTTATGGGAATTTAACATGGGTGTGTCCTGACTTATGCCCCCTGTATTTTAAAGAAGAACATTTATTTATTTACTGTACATTATTCATTATTTATCAGTTAACTTTAGCATGGGTTTGTTCACTTATGCTAAGCACTGTATGTCAGGTTTATTTTGAGAAGAATCTAAAATGCTAACTAATGTTTATTGTCTCTTGTAAGCAAGCAATCATTCAGTGTAATATCTCTATTGTTTTGTGGTGTAAACTGCCCCATTCAGTTTCTTCCTTGCACACATTCAACACCTCTCCACCTGGTTATGGCTCTATTTTTTCTTTTTCTTTTCTTTTTTGATGCGTTGCATTATAAATATAATCTGTGTGTTGGATTTTTAGACGAAATGTTCAATGTTGTTCAATGTTCGGATGAGAATGCGTTGTCACGCCACATGCCATGCTCATGACAGGTTTATTTGGTAAAAAAAATACATTTGGTTTTAGTAAAATTGATAAGTACAAAGCTGTTCAAATATTTGAGCTGTGCTAAAAATATGCTTGCTTTATATAGTTTTCAGATAGCCCTTTCTCATCATTAACCTCAAATCACTCTACTGTTGTCTTTTTATTTTTATTTCAGGTAGAATTCTCATATCCTCCCATTATTCCCAGTGCGGGTCATGACAGTAACACACTCCCAGAGGAATGGAAGTACCTGCCTTTCCTGGCACTGCCCGACGGAGCGCACAATTATCAGGAAGGTAAAGTCTACACTTTAGACACTTTTTGAAATTCTTACTAAATACTTTTATTTCTTCAGTTGTATATTTCTAAACAATCTGGTACCATTTGTAGAAAATATTTTGATCTGGTTTATTAGTTGTATTCAAAAGACTTTTAGTTTATTGTTCTTCCTTCTGTTCTGTGTTCCTATTTGCCACCCGCCACTCATCTGTTACCATGGACTAACAGAGTCATCACAGCTGTTTGTCGTTTAGTTAATTATCTCTGTGTATTTAAGTTCTGTTCATGGTCCAGTAACGTCTATGTTAAGTGTGTGTGTGTGTTGCTTCAAGTTCACCTATCTGTAGGTTTATTGTTAGTAAAACTTTCTTCGCCTGTTTACCCGCAACTATCTGTGACAAATGCAGCATAATGCATATTGTTTTATTGACTTTTACAATACTTTTACACAAAGCAGTAGCGATACCATAGCCCATCTCCCTTTTCCTTACAGTTAATGTTAGGGGAAAAGGATACAGCTACACATCCATACACCAGGATTCATATTTTTATAAATATGAACTACATTTTCTGAGCAGATCTATTTTTTTCCATGTGACCCAGTCACATCTGCCACAATATCAAGCCATATAAGCTACATTTTGGGCCAGGCGTACATGGGGCTGTTCTAAAAGTCGAGAGGTTGTGAGCCCCAGCACAAGCAATCATTTGAATTTACGTGCCATTATAAATTAACAAATAATTAATTAACTTTCTTGGCCATTTTGCCATTAAAGTTAACAAATTTATGTTACCAGCCTACTGAAATGGCACCAAAACATTTCCCCATAACGCTTAGGGCCCTATTTTAACGAACTAAGTGAATATCTAAAGCTCACGGCCCAAGTGCACTTAGGGTGTGTCCGAATCCACTTTTGATGGAACGATGGGGAAATTGGTCGGCACATGCAGCGTATGGTCTAAAATGGTTGTCTCTATTCTCTTAATGAGGAATGGGTGTGTTTTGGCGTAATGTGTAATAATGCATTTGCTATTTAAGCAACATTTCGCAGGACATGAAAATGATAACTGCGTCAGGCTGAAACTAGCAAAAAAACACTTTTGCTACGCAATGCTCAGACTGAGTTATGATCACAGATATAATCAAATCAAAGTATATAATAATATAATATATATTATATATACAATGATATAATCAAAGTATTTTATCAGCATATTTGTTTTAAAATGTATATTTTTATGTTTTTGTTTTGTTTTTTTGGACAGACACGGTCTACTTTCATTTACCTCCTCTGGATGGACAGATGAAATGTGTTTATGGAGTGTCTTGCTACAGACAGATGGAGGCTAAGGTTTGTCCACAATAATTTATACTAATGCTTTGTGTAAGATTTAATTTTTTTAATTGAGCATAACCCAAGGAAATGCTGTCTTGGCCATTATAATATTGTAAAACAATTTCCTCAATCCAAAATAAATATCTCTAAATAAATAAATATAGAAGCTGTTAAAGAAAACATTATATCTAGTCTGATGTTATTGTAATGCTGTGTATTACAGGCACTGAAAGTACGAGAGGCAGATATCACGAGAGAGACAGTTCAGAAGAGTGTTTGTGTTCTCAGTCGATTGGTGAGATGCATATACTAGAGAAGCTTTGATTTACATAGAAAAATACTGATTATTAATATTAATGTTATGTATTGTTGTTTCAGCCACTGTTTGGAATGATAGAGGCTAAACTTCAGCTCATAACACACGCTTACTTTGAAGAAAAAGATTTCTCTCAGATCTCCATCCTAAAGGCAAGATCTTTCACACACAAAACATTTTTAGATATTTTAAGAACTAATACAGCTAGAATATGTAAATGACCTGTAAGTTCAAATTTTTTACACTTATGAAATTACGAACTCCAGTCGTATCAGTGATGTAGGTTTTAAATTCTAAATTCCGTCTGTAGACTCATGTCTAAAATTAAAAATGTCTTGACCAGGGATTATTGAACATCTCCCCCAAGCATGTCTCTCACACAATTCCTCTCACACACCGGTTCTTTAAACAAGTGGATTTTAAATTAGGAAAGAGCACAATGACTAATGTAAGTGTTGTTTAGACAGTTTCTTTTCAATCGACTAGTCAGTTGGGCTAAAATGAAGAAACACTTAGTAATGAGTAAAAAATATTGCATTTTGTATATTTGGGATTCATTTGTTGTACTAAATCTATTATAGCCAACAACAGCTACATCTGACATTAAATGGAGCTGGAAATATGTTTGCAACGTGTTGTCCTACATGCACAGCTAAAGGAGTTTCAGGCAGGTCTTGACATCATTACAGTTCCATATCACTTAGCCGCATTATTTCATATTATTTCAAGACCTTTGCAGATTAGCACAGAAAAAGAACCAAAAACCAAAAAGATGTTCAAATAAATATGCATTTTGGTGTTTATGAAAATCACACTAAGGTACACACTTGGACACTTACACAGAGACGAATGCCACTAAAGAGCTAAATGACATTTATCAGTACTGAGGTAATTTTGTTATTTTAATTTTGTTAGTTTGAAGTAGATAAACTTGCAGCTTTGCTGTAGGGACAACTTCTCAAATCTATATAAATGACTGGATTGTTCATTGTGTGTTTATCTGTCAGCAGTTCATATCGATATTTCCTACCGACAGTGAGCCAAACTCTTTACCTAAAATCACCCGATTTGCTGTGTATCAGTAAGACATGATTAGTTTTTAAGGCTATATGTATGTAAATTAATTACTTCAGACATTATCTGTAATGTTTATGGTCTTTTCGGGTAGGTTAAATGTTATAGAAATCTTTCAGATGAGTGTGTCTACTGCACACTGTCAACATATTTATGCTGAACATAATTATGCTGGAAATATTAGGCATGATTAGTGCAATATACAATTATTTTTACAATAGATACAAACACCTAATATTATTGCACTATATTGCATGAAAATCCAAGGTTTACAATGCATCTTGCTCGGAGTGACAATAAATGCTTGAAAATAAAGCGCCATTCTATAAATCTATACGGAGCCAGCGTTATTTCTCTAAATAAGATGTGAAGTGTGTATATTATTTCCTGAAGTCTATTTGTGGATCAACATCCACTTCAGACTAAAACTTTATGGCTTTTAACTAAAATTTTTCAAAGCGGAACACAAGCTTTTTTGTTTGCCTCGGCCTACGTCATATGACACATTGCTAGCGGGAAAGGCGTATTCCAGAACCTAGCACATTTTCATCAAAATCTCTACATCAAATGAGATTTTATTTCTACATATGTGTTTTTAAAAGACCTCTGCAGACAGACAATTTAAAGTATTAATTCAGAAATAAATTCAACCTGCATGTTGCTCTTTAAGTCTGAAGCCAAGTGAAGAATCCAGAAATTTCCACAAAGAAAGAAAAATTAATAAACCAGTTGCTGGGTCAAAATAACCCTACCAGCTGAAAGGTCTGTCTGTGTTCCACAGTACTACAGCCATGTCACTGTAAGTTACCGGCAGTTGTGGACTAATGGTTAAAGAGTCTGACCTATAACCAAAGGGAGTCTTGACCTATAACCAAATGAATGTATATACCTCTGTAAATATAATGTAAATTAACACAGTGGAAGTAACATAATGTGGATGTTTCCAAAAGGTCTATTCACCTACTTACATTTGCAGAATAAATTAAACTTAGGTGTCAAATACATCCGTACTTTTATGGTGACATCAGTAACTGCAAACATTTGCTTTTGTATAATGCTGTATTAACACCGATGTCAGTATAAAGAAGACTACTTTTATATCAGCCAGTTGCAAAAAATCACTGTATGATTGTTTTTGGTTCTCTGTAGGAGCTCTATGATCATATGAACAGATCTTTAAGCTGTACAGCGCTGGAGGGATCACAGATTTATCTGGGTAATTCAAAAACACATCTGCTTTTTACAACTATAATAGATAATTTCTCCCCTAAAGGAATTATGTAAAAATTGACTCAACCTCAAGTTGTTTCAAGCCTGTATGAATTTATTTCTTTCTTTCAACACAAATGAAGACATTTTGAAGAATATTGGTAACCAGACAGTTGATGTACCCCATTGACTTCCATAGTTGGGAAACAAACACTCTGTAAGTCAATGGGGTCCATCAACTGGTTGGTTATCGACATTCTTCAAAATGTATTCTTTTGTGTTCAGCAGAATAAAGAAATTCATACAGGTTTGAAACAACTTGAGGGTGAGTAGATGACAGAATTTTCATTTTTAAATGAAATATTAGGATCGGTGTGATGTCAAATTTCAACCCATTTACTTTCCAAATACACATTTCTAGTCTTATTGTGTGTGACTAACCAGTACACATTATTGCAAAAAAAAGAGGACAATATTTTCTGTCATAGACTATTTTGTGCTATACTGAACTGTGCCTAATTACAAAATTCAAATGGGTTGAAAATACTGTTTTATGTTGCATTTAAATGCTTTTTATGAGTATTTTGAATATCTACACCAAGACCAGTTATGAAACTGCAGCCAATGTTTTTTTTTTTTTTTAACACAACTTTTGGGTGTGA
>JAOTRC010000014.1:8592204-8604783 GCA_027497675.1 Cyprinella lutrensis | reverse complement strand
CAGACATCCCAAGTCTCCCAGAAGTTCCAGGTGTCTCCTGCAGATTGATAGAGGCTCGCTGATGCCCGAAAAATTAGTTCAAATTTCCCGGAATCTAGAGCGAGCGGGCAAGAGCGCACTGTGTTTCAAACCATGTAACGCGCGCGACAGAGAGCGAGAGAACCCTTGCGCATGCGCAGTAAAACTATAACCTGTGGGAAAAACAATGTTTTAAACCTTATTTGGGGGCAAAGTCATTAAACCTTTTCAACGATTTTTATCATATTTTACTGCTGTTTCTATATTTGCAGTTTTTATCTCCCGGTGACCAGTGACAGTGCAGTTCTGACTCTCTGCCCATTCATTTAGAAAGAGCTCTGGTCCGAAAAAGCTGCCAGGAGGCGTTGCCAAGATGGCGGCCAAGTGGCATGACTTGCTTAAAAGGACTTTTTCAAATATTGCCAGTGGGTGGAGTCAGGCTCCAACCAGGGGTTTAGTTACCCTTGAACGAGATCTACTACTCGCATATATTGTTAGTGCCGAGTATTTTCACGTGAATAAATGCATAGATCCGATACAAGTGTAGATTGTATTTTCATGGTCTAGTGATAGAACTTTTGTGATTTCAGCAGAATGATTGAAGCACGTGTCCGAGTGAAGACTGTGCAAGGGCCACCACTGTATTAATGCCATTTGATAGGACAGAAGATGTGATGAGAAGCTGAAGTCCTCATGATGTCATAAAAATCAAGTGATTTTAGTGGAAGTGAAGGACTGTCATTTTTTGATGCTTATATCTCCTAAATGCAAAATGTAGTCATTGATTTGGATCACCCAAGCTTATTCATGACATTAAGCATTAAGGCTAGCTAACATATTCATACTAAAAGCAAAAAATGGGTGGGTGAGGGGGCTTTAACCCCCCACTGCACAAAACGTAAACTAATATGACGTTGTCAGTCGTCGTAGTTATCGACCTCCACCTCCGTGAGCACAGCCTATGGAATAATACGTTAACTTACGTACTTATCAGTTGGCATCAGCTGCCTTTCATATTATGAGGTTTGTAAATTGGCGGGACATGAGCCTTTTCCGGTGAAAGCTAATCAATTCAGCGATCAGTAATGTAACAACATGAACTCATTGCACCCACATTTCTCAGTCTCCCCTATATATGAAAAGCAGCTTAGAAACAACTATACACATTACAATTAAAAGATTAGATTACATTAGCTACAAACCAGTTAGAGATTACAGTTATATTAGCTTAATTTCTTAAGTGACGAACGTGTTTTGATCAGGCATCATTGCTGATATATCCGATTATAGTGCTTACGCCATATTACAGCATCTTACTGTACTACGCAAACATGCTGAGTTTTAGCTTCAGTAAACATCTGATCAAAACCGGAGCCTAGCAGGGACGCTGTTATCCGGATCATAACCACCCTACGCTGTTAAACAGGCCTACTAGAGGTCACCTTACCTCGGATGTGCTGCTGGATCTCCGGCTGCTGCGCGTTTCTGTCGGATCCACAACACACAAAGACGAAGCCTTTTCCCAGACAGCAGTCGTCTAGAAATGCTCGCTCCTTTCCGGATCGAAACGCGGTGCCTACAACAAACTCCTTGACGCCCTGATCATGATTTCAAGCGCATATTACACCCTGATCACCGATATAGCATTATGCTGCTAAATATAAGCAAATCTAGCTAAGAACAGCAATTCTATCCTGTAATCGATATTCATGTATCGAAGATCGCTCGTGCACTTAAAACATTTGCACTCTATGCAACGATGAAGTGATTTATCCGGGCCTTTAGCCGTCGAGTGAGCTACTGAAGCGTAATTTAAGAAGTCGCTTCGATCAGGAAAGCTAGTAGCTGCATGCTAACAGCACGAATTAAACCGGTAGATAGGAATAGGAACCAACGACAAGCACAGGCCGAAGGGGGCGGAGACAAGATTCTTCCTTCTGGCCCGCAGGATGCACTGTAAATGACATCTTACAGTTCAAACTATCATTAAGTTAGCTATTAAATCTAATTTGAAATCGAATATATTTAGTCACCACTGACGTGAATGTTACCTTTTAGATTACATTTGAAGCGGAGCTCCGGAGTCCCAAACACTGCCACAGAGACGATAATTAATTAAAATATTAATAATTAAATTAATTGAACAAAAATCATAATATACACTACAGTTCAAACATTTTGAAAGATTAATATTTTACATGTTTTTTCTAAGTCTCTGCTTTTTTAATAAAAAATGCAGAAAAAACTGTAATATCTGGAAAAGAAACAATAACAGAAATATTGTAAATTTAAAATACTGGTTTTCTATTTTGATATACACTTTAAAATATAATTTATTTCTGTGATGCAAAGCTAAATTTTCATCACTCCAGCCTTCAGTGTCACATGATCCTTCAGAAATCCTTGGCTATTAGCTACATTATATGGTTTCATTTTATTTTGATGGTCCATTTTAACACATTATATTGACTATAAGTAATGTTGCACTTACAGGTCGACTAACTCTCATTAGTATGTTAGTAGAGTATTAGTAGACTTGTAGGGTTAGTAGAATATCAGTTGACATGTAGTTGTAAAATTATAGTCAGTAGAATGTCTTTATGAGGACCGTCACAATAACAGATTATCAGATATTAAGCACATCATCTACCAATAATCTAATGAGAGTTAGTAACTATTAACTAGAAAAAAATAAAGTGTTACCTGATCATAGTTTCGAGTATCGATATTAGCCCTTTGAAGAACGATAATAGCCAGAGATCAGTTATCACGATTAGAAGATCTGGCAGCTGTCAAATCATCATTTTCCTTTGGCTTTTGAATTATGCAAAAATAAGATCTGCGCCTAACAAAAGTTTATGATACCTACACGTTTTGTATAACCTTCACAAATGACCACAACTTTTATTAATTTTGAAGCAAAAGCTTTTAGATAAGCAACAATAGCTTAATTAATACAATAGCTTTTCTAAAATCATTTGCAGGTTCTTTTTTTTCAGATTCAGATTTTTATTTAAAAAATAAATGCTGCCTTTCAATTTACTTTTTGGTGCAATAAACAAAGTAGTTTATTTTTCTTTCTCAAGTCACAGAAAGCATTAAATACATGAATGCATAAGTTTCACATTTGACGCAAGGCTGCGCTCTGTTTCCTATGAGGGATATTTAAAGTGGAGGAAAACGGGATTATGGCAGAGTCTTCAAAATTGTCCTCCCGTCTTTGAAACGAAACTTTAATACATTTAGATGTTACTTTATATAGTTATGTTAATATAATAAACAAATAAGCATAAACAAAATATGGGGTGGCTGTTTTGTCTGTTTTTGTGACTTTCTTTAGTAGGCCTACTGCCATAGAGTACAGAAGCCAATATAAATGCTCGGTATAGCATAGGACTCTACGATTGGCGGAAGTAATCCAGCATACTTAGACCTTCACCGGAAATACATCATGCACTGCCGTGCATAGAGCCTATTGCATTTTATTATGATTTAAAGTTAATAATTAATAATAATTTAATTGGAGGGGTAAATTGGTTGATTAAAGATAAAGCACTCACAACACAGCCTATCGGATCCTGCTTGCTTGGCCTCATCTTCCTGTTTATGTCCGCTCTGGTGGCCTGTCAACATTTTTAACATTTGAGTTCATCCTGTTTGTCGCAGTTGGGTCCTTTTTGTTTGCTGTGACTGTGTTGTACAATGTCTTAATCTCCGATTATTTTTGTCTTTATGTCTGTTTTTTTCTGTTACATGATGAAATACTATAGCATGTGCTCAGTGCTCTTTTTATGGCAATGATGTTAGGCTACATTTTTTTTTATATATTCGTACCAATACTTAAAATGTGCTACAGTTGCAACAAGATGAGTCTCCATAAGAATGCAAGACAAAAGAACAGTCAATGTCTGCAACCACAAGATATTGTTGAGAAATGCACGGTGTGCATTATGGTGAAGTTTAAATCATTAGATGTTTCATAAGATTACTTTAAGGCTTCTTTAATATCTGGCATCTCCAATCTGGTGCACTATGGCTGCCATCACATCCAGGTGGATGTTGCACATTGGAGGTGGTTGAGGAGATTCCCTCTTCCAAATGTAAACCACTTTGAGTGCAGAGAAAAGCACTATATATATGTAATGAATTATTATTATACACACACATATATGTGGTGTGTGTGTGTGTGTGCGTGTTAAAATCAAGCATTTTAGAAGAGTACAAAACATGGTTGTTCAAACCATCTATACACACATATGCAATATACAATACATTTCTTTATTAAACAAAAAATAATAATAATGCGTGGGGGGTTGAACTGAATAATGTTTACTAAATCACATCCAGTTAAAACAAGGCAAAGGAGTATTAATCAAGAAATATCCACTTTTGATCTCGTGGCTGGCTGATCTCGTGAACACTTTTGACTGCATTTATTTGGATCCCCTGACTGCAGTTATCTATACTCTTGTCTACTCTTGTAGTTCTATCATCTTTATGTATTTGCATTAATAGTAAACTAAACTAACACCATACAACTTTTCCTGAATGAACAGCCAGTCTCTGTCTAATAGAGTCAGCTGAACTGGCTAATCAGCTCATGCTTCATCCTAATTAACGTCTATCTAATTAATTGGTCTAATTATTTGGGTGTGGCTTTCTCTGGGTTCACAACACACTATTGATTTAAACTTGTGGAAAACTGTGGGTTAACTTTTAATGTGATTATTTCTGGTCTGAAAAAGCTTTTCAGGTAAGTGCTATTTAAATTGTAAATAAAGCCACCTACTTTGTTTTAATGGTTAAAACAAACTATTCAGTTCCTATCAAACATTTTATAACTGTTTGTCATAAAATGCTAGTAAAGCTTAAATACATTTATAATAAAATTGACAATAAAGTGTGAATTGATAAGTAAAAGTTCATCTTACTTTTGAAAGAACTGTGTAGTATAAGAAAGCTCAAGCATTCCAAATTCATCCTGAACAAAAATGAAAACTGCTTCAGTTCAATTTCGAAAACAAAAGCCTGACTGTAGTTTAAAGACTAGTCTGACAAATTAATAATTCCTTCTCTTGACTTGTTCTTCAAGTATAACTGCTATAAGAGCCCACTGGTGCTATGGCAGGTGTACTGAGTGGACCACTGTATGCTCCTCCGCTCCCTGGTCCTCTGCCTTCCAGAGTGTTACACCCAGATGAGCACCTCCATCAAAACCAACCCGTATACGTTCCCAATGTCCAACCTCTCTTCCCATATCAGTGGTCCATGCCAACTCCATATGCTCCCTTCGGTGGATTTCATGGATCAGGTATCTTCTAAAGCATAACTGTTTCTTTCCTCATTTTACTAAATATTGTTAGGGTTGTTCTTTTTTTCCTGTTCAGGTATGGATTTCAATTGAATTAAACTGAGCAATGTTTTCAGGATTTTACTTTATTTGTTGTGCCTTTTATTGAATCAAGCATATTAAGCTCTTGATTGGAAATATGGAGGATGTTTTTCATAACAAAACATGAAATTTGCTTTACATTAAGTGTGATATGGGGAACTTAGATTTTAGGATGCTAGGATCCAGTGGTTAATGTTACCAGGCAGTCTCTTAAAATGTATTCATTGACACCCACATTTACGTGATACGACTGTTCTTTGTTTTCAAGGTTACGGCATGATGCCACTACTACTTCCCCCATATTTGGAAGTCCCTGGATACATGGTTCCTCACGCTCAACCTCCTATATTGGACTACAGACGAATAACTCCCCATATGGCTCCAATTATTGCACACCAGACCCACCGAGCCCATTTCCAAAACAGTTTGCCTGTTGGTCGTGTGATGGTCAGCTCAGAGGTGCAAACTGAACCCCTTTGTCAGAGCATAGACTCGCATGGGTCCCATACTTGTTCTGAATCAGGTAGGGGTACTGGCTGTGGCAGTCCAGTGTCAACATCCCCCTGCTCCTCAGATAACAAATCAGTAGCTTGCCCTGAAGGTACATCCACACTGACTCAAAATTGCAATGCCACCAATACTATTGACATTACTGGTTTATCTGCTGTTCCCAAGACTGAAGTCCTCCAAGCCGAACGGGTGCAAATCAAATGCAATGAAATGCCTTCTGAGCTTAAGATCTTTCAGAACATTGAGCTAGTTAGTCAGAACGAAACTGACCTTTTGCAGTGCAGCTTGGCATCTGTACAATCTTCAGAGGATGTTGTCTTGTGCTCTTACCAGTCATTAGCAGTAAGGAAGGATAAACGGAAGGTCGAAGCTGGGATGTTAAGATACACCAGTAAGCATTGTCTCCCTGCTTGTACAGAAGATACTGTGGTGAGAACTTCTCCATCTTGTAGAACTATTAAAACGTATCCCAAGCCAAGCAGATCTATTGTTACCCAAAGCTTTAAAGCAAAGAAAAAATCAAAGATGCCTTTTCATGAAGAGAAGGAAGATGGAAACTCTACCAATGTTCCCTTTAAGATTCTGCGGCTGCCGTTTGACATGCAGTACCATGACCAACCTTGTCAGCTCGAGGCTTCTATCTGGTCGGTAGAGTCTTTGATGCCGTATGTGCCGTCCAGTGAGTGGATGATTGAAAAAGGTCTTCTAACCCCTCAGAAACCATTAAGCCCACTGATTGAACCCAGTCATGGTATCTCAAAGCAAAGATGTGTTTCTGTAGGGAAGTATCAACAAACTAAAGCATCTACTAAATATCATGGTCTTCCACATCAACTGGAGACCTCTATCTGGTCGGTAGAGTCTTTGATGCCGTATGTGCCGTCCAGTGAGTGGATGATGGAGAATGGTCTTCTAACCCCTCAGAAACCTTTGAGCCCACTGACTGAACCCAGTCACAGTTCCTCAAAGCCAAATTGTGTTCCTGTAGGGAAGTATCAAGCTGATGCATCTACTAAATACCATGATCTTCCACATCAACTAGAGACCTCTATCTGGTCGGTAGAGTCTTTGAAGCCGTACGTGCCGTCCAGTGAGTGGATGATGGAGAATGGTCTTCTAACCCCTCAGAAACCTTTGAGCCCACTGACTGAACCCAGTCATAGTTCATCAAAGCCAAAATGTGTTCCTGTAGGGAAGTATCAAGCTGATGCATCAACTAATTACCATGGTCTTCCACATCAACTAGAGACCTCTATCTGGTCAGTAGAGTCTTTGATGCCGTATGTGCCTTCAAAGGAGTGGATGGTTGAGAATGGGTTTTTAAATCCTCAGAAACCTCTGAGTTCACAGATAAAATTCAGTGATGTTCTCTCAGGGATTAATCAGTCTTCCACTAATGGTATTCCAGGAAGGGTAAGTCAACAAACCGGTGCATCAACTAAACGTGAAGACTCCCTTAGCTCACTTAAGGCACACTCCCCATACCGTCCCTCAACAAGCTGGCTGGCTGACTTTGGCAATGTATATTACTACAGTAAGTTACCCATTGTACAACCACCGCCTAACATTTCAGAGAGGCGGCTAACAAAGAAGTCCCATGCCGTTGGTTTTGAATCGCCTCCTCTCAGAAATGGGAAAGACACCAGGAACGAAAGACCAGCAATTGGTGTCTCAGATCAGAAGCATGGTTCGGTTCATGCTTGCAAGTGCAAAGCAAAAAGCAGTCCAAAGCTTGATGGATCTGGAAAGATGTGTGGTTGGGTTTCTCATTCCACATTGGAGAAAAAGCTTCCCTTCTGCGCATCATGTAGATATACCATGAAAGGAAAGGATCATCGAAAGCTTTCTATTTCAGATGGTCTTTGCAGCAAAAAAAGAGAGATTGCTAAAATGATAGCCTTTGATGACAAAAGGGCTACTGAGGGAGTCCATTGTATCCAAAAAATGATTTTGGGAAGCCATGTGGCAAAAGGCTGTGCTGCTTATCAGCCTAAAATCAGAGATCAAACGGGACTGTTCGAAAATTACCAATGCCTTAACGCCAGCCCTGCTCAAGATAAATGTGTTGACTGTGAATGGAGAACTTGGGAAAAGAGTAGGGAAGACTGTATTATCAACCCAAATGAGAGATTGTTACAGAGACTGCAGAAAGGTAGGGCTGCCAAGAGACCGTTTCCCAAATTCTTTACATTGTGTGTGTATCTATATATCAATATAACATTATAGATTATATTTATCTTCTGGTAGACAATGCATGGAAAGGAACAATGCAGGCAACTAAAACTGAGAGAAGGATCCAGAAAAGAAAAGCGCACTCACAAGGTAAAGTTAATTCACTAGTTCGTCTTCCCATTCAGCCTTAAATGTTAATAGCAAACTAGCTTGACTTGCTGTCCTTGGAAGAGGCTTGAACCCGAGGCCTGGCTTGAGCTGCGAGTTAAAATCACCCATAATGAAATTGAGCATAAGAGGATAGAGATAATTTACATGGGTAGCGGGGAAGGGTGGCTGCAGGAAGAATTTGTCAATGGAATGATGTGGTGTTTGCTGCTTGTATATATGCTGCTTGTATATATTATGTAGATTCTCTTCCCGATCCTACGTTTCGAACTTAATTTTTGTGTCTTGAAAGATTTGTCCCTATTATAACATATCTGTTTATGTATTTAATGCACATTTAAAATTCCTTATATTTGATCACTTAATCTTTTGCTGTTATTTTGTTAACCCCCCTTCTTTCTCTCTCCAGAGCTCACACAACAGGGAGATACAATGCACACCCCATGGAGAGAGTAAAGGCACACTAATGTCACAAATGTCACCAGCACACATTTTTACGTTTTTATACAGTGATTTAATAAAGTACTTATGACCGTTAACATACTACATATTGCCTTTTGTTATTTAATCTTCCAAAGTTCCATTTGAAATGGAATGTCACAAAATCATATTTTAATCCATTTTGTGAATATGAATAACTTTATATGCAATACACAGTACTGTGCATATGCTTGTACAGAATAGATGTGCCAGGAGGAAGTCTGAAATTTAGTTTAAATAATCTTTTTCCTTTTCTTCAAATGTTGTAATGAATCCTACAACAGAAGGTATGATCTCCACACAAATCTGATCTCACCCACAAGACAGTCTGACATGGTGCTGTCTAGACTCTAGAGTGATTAACCCTCTGGTGTTTGGTCATTTTTGAAGTTTTATAAAATGATACTTTATTGGAATGATACAAAACTGGGTGACATTTGTGGCAGTTGCTATTTATTATCTTAATGGTTGTCAAACAATGGTCACATGTCAGCACAAATTGCCTTGCGGGGAGTGTATATAGCTCAGTTGTGCTTCAGGCACCCCAAGGCTGAGTCTCGACTAGTTGACCTTCACCGATCCCGCCCCCCTCTTTTTCTCCAACTTCGCTTCCTATGAGCTAACTGTCCAGCCATAAGGCAAAAATAAATCCTCTATTGAAGTCCCATGTTTGAATGTTATAGGAATTGAATGGGCAAATATGAGAATGTAATGCAGAGAACGTTTTAGTGTGAAATCTAAACAATCAGCCATGATGATGGAAGATTTGTAATACTTGTATGGATAATTTTAATGTTTTTTTTAAAGCCCCTGGTCCCCATCCATGGGGTCGTTGAAAAGCATTCTTCAGAACTTCTCCTTTTGTGAAGTCATGCACATTTGTAATGAAAAGAGTTTATTTTAAAACATGATTATTTGATGGTGAAATGCTCATTGACATGGCCATTCAGAACCAGGTGGAGAAGAAAAGACACGTTACCTGCAAAATAATTAAGAAATAAGTGTGAAACCATTAGGAACCCTTTACTTTCCAGCACCATCATTTTTCAGAACTGCAACCAACCTGAAGTCTCCAGAAGTGCAAGGTAGATCTCAGAAACGTAGGTTAGGTGAATAATCTAAAAAAAGTACCTCAACTTAATAAGAATCACAAGCTCAAGTGCAGTAAAATAAAAAAATAAAAATAAAAAACAGACACACTTTATAGACTAACAGTTTGAGAGTGACTCTTGAAGGACCAGCACCACATCCATCTTGTACAACTGTCTTCCAGAATCTGGCAGTCAGTTTTGAAAGTTAATTTTTAGTCCATCTCATACCCTGAAGTCTGTTTTGCAGAGAAGGACTAAAACTTAACTCCCCAAACTTATTTGTATTCGATTGTGTTCTTGTACTCTTTGCTGCCCCTTGTGTTCATTTGTTTCTGATTTGCTTTTGTTATTAAATATGCCTGCACTTAGATCCACACTTCTGCCAGCCTTCTTTGCCCTCCATGTTATATAGGCTATAGTTCAAAAGACAAAATATTATCTGAATTGACAAAAAAGACTACATGCACTTTACGATTTAGATGCACTTGATTCTTAATACAATTGTTACCTGTGAAATTGGTGTGAATGTTTTGCTGATGGAACCACGGTTGTGTTTCTTAGCGGATCTTGTTTAACAGCCCTTGACTGCTCTTGTTATAATTTTTAGTTTGAAGTTCTGTCATGTTTCCATTTTCTCTAATTTTTCCAGATTGCGTCTGTTTCTCAATTCTAAGAATGCAAGAAAGAAAAAAATCAGACTTGCATTCTTGTAGAAACCAGACTTGCAGGATACCTTAAAACATCTAACTTGGAAGGACAGGAGGACACAGAGTGCATCTGTACAAGAATTCAGATGTGCTGTGATCTTCTGTTGCTCAACTGCCAAGCCAATCCAAGCACATTTTACTTCACTCTTAGGCTATGTTTACACGGAAACGATCCTGAAGAGAAAACGCAAAAGTGGCGTTGCTTTATCACTTTTTATTCTGCATTTAGTCAAGCGTTTTGGGTGGGAAATCCGCGTGTATATGGTGACGCAAAAGTGTGTGAAACTCAATGTAGTATGCATTCCAGGCGGCTAGGTGGCGATGTGAAGCACTGCCGCTCAACAACACCAAGTCCGCGCACTTGCGTACAACCATAGACCTTATTCAGAGCAGCGCCATGACAGGTTTGAGAGTGAGGCTGTGAGGGATAGACTTACCGTGTTTCCAATGGCATCCGCTCTAAAAAGCTGAATAAAGCTCAAATTACTGACGATTTTTTCACAGCTTACATTGTCGGGAGTTTTTTGTCAACTGAAATTTCTTGAAAAGATATTTTTCCAGTGTTTCATAAACAGAGCAATCTGAAAACACTTTAAATAACAGTACGGCCCATTGAAGAGATGTATGTCTATCCCTCACAGCCTCACTTTCATTCTCATTAAAAATCAAAGATGGCGCTGCCGTGAATAAGGCGTATTAGTGCGTAAGTTAACATGAGGAAAATTTAGAGAGATGAAAATTACCCAAAATGCAAATTATGCCATTTACTCACCCTCATGTTGTTCAAAATCCATAAGACTTTCATTCATCAAAACACAAACGAAGATTTTTTTAATGATATCTGAGAGATGTTTATAGCTCATCTATTCACCCAAAACTAGATGTTTTAGTTTTCTGAAGAGATATGATATTTTTAACAGTTTTAATTTAGGCTTTTATTCACATATAAACATTGATCAGTTAACAATGTTTAGCATTTAAATGTGATAGCAGAACCTCAAGATATGTGAACCAATGAGGTTCGTTCTCGTGTTACGCATCATTTGAGCTTCAGCAAGAACCAATGAGGTTCTCACGTGTCAAGCAAGTATATTTGAGCTTTTGTTTATGATCGCTGATCAATATTTATGTGAATTAAATCTCTTCAGAAGGGTTAAAACACTTGATTCATAAGGATTGATCTTAATGTAAGTTTTGGATTGACAGACTTTGAATAGTTGAATGGTAAAACATGAGGGTGAGTAAATTATGACAGAATTTTTTATTTTTGGGGGAACTATCCCTTTAAGAAACAAAATCACAATGTGTCCTTGTGTTTTGTGATGGATTTGCTCAACAGTGAAAATACTGGTATAAAATATATTTGAAACAAAGTTATGCAAAATACTGATAAAATAAATATTCATAGCCTGTACATTATCATAGTTTAAAATGTATTTTGGTACGTTGGGTGTAGCCGTTGTAAGTAGAGTCCAAAACCTTGTGTATGTGGGATTCATTCCATCCGAAAATGCAATAGACATCAATCTATACGTAAGTGCCACAAACACAACATTTACCTAACTGAAATTCATTTGCATCCCTACAAACAGCATAGGCACTCAGGAAATGTCAAAAAGGTTTCGTAATGAACTGAGAGAGAGCACTATATTGCTTCTAAACACATTTTTGCAGAAGAACACAGATGTATTTAAAGCACTGTCATTTGTAGTGCTTGCTTTTCATCCGTTAAATGTGGAAGAGAAACACACTCGCACAAACACAGACCTCTTTGTAAACATACTCATTCTCATTGTGAGTGAGTTAGTGTGTGTGTGTGTGTGTGTGTGTGTTGGGAGGAGGCAAATCAAAATAAGTGCATGAGAAAAGATTATCACAACCAAATTGATTTAAAAAGTACTAAAAAGTAAAATATTTGATTTGGCATTGAAGTGCATTTTCTAAAAGTGTACTTAAAGGAAAATACTTTTGCTGATAATTTACTCGCCCCCATGTCATCCAAGATGTCCATGTCTTTCTTTCTTCAGTCGAAAAGAAATTA
>JAOTRC010000014.1:8563861-8575992 GCA_027497675.1 Cyprinella lutrensis | reverse complement strand
TTTTGCTCAAACTTTTTTATTAATCCAAATGATATTACAACACAATAGATTACAAATTATTAACACTTTTCTTTTTTTCACATAAAAACTAAACAAAAAAGAGAGAAAAATAGACAAAATATATAAAAATAATAAAAAAAGAAAAAATGGAAAAAAAAGAAAAAAATTATCTATACACACACACACATATATATGCATACACATAAAAGAAAATGGCATACATGAGTGTGCACAAACACATTTAATCATGTATTAACCAGGAGGCAGGGTTTTAAGAGATTTAAAGTAGGCTATAAAGGGATGCCATTTACTGAAGAAGTTGCTCTTACGAGAACATCTAACTTTTTCCAGTTTCAGAAAGAACATAGTATCCACTAACCATTGGGAGGTTGCTGGAGGCTTATTAGATTTCCAGTGGAGCAAAATATGGCGTCTAGCTAACAAGGAGGTAAAAGATATAACGTCAAGTTGTTTGGAATTAAACTGAGACCAGATTTTTGGTACACCAAAAATTGCTATAGTTGGGCAAACACCAATTCTAATTTTTAGCACTTTAGACAAAGTTGTAAAATAACTGACTGTCAGAAATATAAGTCTTTTAGTCTCAGCTATGTCCATTAGGCCGAAGTATGAAGAGTTAATGCTTTACTTGCTCATTTCTCTGTATGTATGCGTGTAAGTTCAAACATCTGGAGAGTTTCTCCCTCTCCCCTTTCTGTTCTTCTTTCTTTAGTTACATATAGAAAGTCTTCTAGGATCCCTAGGTTCTGAGGGTATTTTCAACGGATATTGACCATATTTGGACTTATTATATAAATGTTATAAAACGTATATATGATATGGTATGAGGTCATATATAATTCTATTGGATAAATCCAGATAACTCCCCTTGATATTTTCATATATATTTGTATGTCAGATATGGGGAGCTGAGCAATCTTTTCTGGCTCCCCCAGCGCTGGTGATTTTGATCTTGTATGGTCTGTTCACAACTCAATAAAAGGACGTGGAGGAAAAGGCACTTGTTGGAAGTCTTTCATTTCTAACAATTTGGGGGCTCGTCCGGGATTTCTCCAAACGGTAAGAATTTAATTTTTTCTCTTTTAAAAGAAGGGAGAGAGTTGATTCTTACTGTTTGCTGAGAAAAAGTTATTGTTGTAATTTTAGTGCCGTGAAGTTTTACCATATTTGGTAAAATCCTCGTAATCGATTGGGAGAATGGTTATCCTCGTGTTTGAATTAATGCGGGAAGAGCAAAAAAAGGAGGTCTGATCCCCCTCACTATTTTTTGTTAAAGTGGATTTCTCCTCATATCGTTGCGGGATGACGTCGTTCCTCGCGTTTTTTGATAAAAAGCGCGGGAAGAGCACAAAAGAGAATTGCTACCTCTTTTGATGTTTTGGGTTTTGACCTCGTGTTTTGATAAATACGGGATGAACAGAGGAAATTGATCACTTTCCCCTGTTTTTTAGGAAGTATCTTCGCGAGATATTTCGAATAACTCCGTTCATTTTTTGAGGTTGTGAATAGACTATACATAGGCCTAAAAATTTTTTTTCTTCCATTTTCAATTTTTTTTCATCTCTTTGTTTCCTATCTGAACTAACATTTTGCCTTTGTTTTCCATTTGACTATTTTGAAATTTGTTTACTCTGAATTAGAGGAGAAATTTTTGTGTGGCTTAAAATGGGAAATAAAATAAGTCCGCCGTTAATTGATGAAACCCCGAAAGATTTTATGATTCGGAATAATCAAGCATTTTTCACAGAACCATATCTATCAAATTTAGCTGGCTGGTCAACTGGTAAAACACAGCTAGATCCGTTTCCTCGTGAAGGTTCGTTCAAAGATGCAGACATGCAAAGTGCTAAAGACATGATTTTTGGAAATTGGGGTGATCCAAATTGGGATTTTGATTATATGAAACGATCCTATAAAACGTGGGAAACGATGAAAAAATACTGGAATCGCGGACCAGAGATAGATAAAACTACAGAGATAAGTAAAGATCAAAGATCGTCTCCCTCCCAGGTTGCACTCAGCGCGCACCCTGACAGAGAGACGCAGACCGCTCAAAATCCAGTCGCACAGAGTGAGAGAAGAAAAAGCTTCTCTCACACTGCCGATGTAAGCGTCCCACACCCTCCCAAATATGAGTCCATTCAGACTCCAACAGTTTGTGACACGACTAGAAATAAACTGTACCCTGATTTAAAGGCTGCGACTACGTTTCCTTTCGTGGAAACTTCGGACGGCTTTAAAGTGCATCCGTTGCCTCTTGCCGACGTTGTAGCTATTTGCAAAGAACTTCCAGATCCGACTAAAACTCCGCATCAGTATGTTTCAGTTTTGAAGCGACTGACAGCTTACAGTCAATTGACAGGGCGCGACTATCGTTTCATATTAACTAAAACACTCCCGGCTGAAATTACTGAGGAAGAATTAATTGAAGAGATTGATCTGTTGCGCCCAATACATGATGCGCCGCCGGCCCGTAGTATTCTGATCAGAGATTCAGAACCTGTTGATTTGTCTCGATCGTTTCGTGGAGTTCGAGTGATCGATGATTACGATGATTATGATGTTGATTGGGTTTGGGCCAATGCAAGTAAACTTCAACTTTTTTTCAAACAATTAACAACATTCTTGATGAAGTTGTCATCTGCTAAACAAGACATCTCCCATGCAGCTAATACGAAACAAAAAGCTGGTGAGAGTCCAGTAGCTTTCTTTAACAGATTTAAACGTGCTTGGATTGAAGAATCTGCTATCCCTGTTGATGATGATAATTGTCAGTTGTTTGTGAACACGTTTCTGAACAATATGCATGACGAGACTGCTCAATTAATTAGAATCACCACGAATAACTTTCTAACTATGTCGATTGATGACCTTGGCAAACGCTTGCGTGAGCTTTCCTCTGCAGGAGCCTTTGTCTCCTCCCGAGGTAAGACTCCAATAATGTTGCAGGTTGATGCCTCAGCTCAGAACCGTCCGGTCAGTTATAGAACAAAACCTCTAACATGTTTCTGCTGTGGCAGTACAGGGCATGTGGCCAAGTTTTGCAGGCAGAAGTTGGAAATGAAGCAGGCCAATAGGAACCAGATGCGTCGACGCTCCGATGGCTATAGGCCAAGGCCCCCACCTTCGTTCTCTCCAAGTCAGAAGCAACAGCCTGTGTATCAGACTGAATGGAAACGCGCATGAAGAGGCCCGCAGAATCAAGAGTCTGAGTTTTCACTACTTTCGATTCAATATCCAAATAAATCGCATGTTTTGCCATTTCTTGAATTGAATGTTGACCATAAACCATATGTATTTCTGATTGACAGTGGCGCCTCTGTCTCCTCCCTAAGTTCAAATGTGTACTCAGGCTCAGTCACAGGAAAGAAAATTAATTCTGTGGGCATAAATAATGTTCCTGTGAAATGCGATTTGACACCCTCTTTACCGATTACCAGTAATGACGTGCCGTCATTGTTCAAAATGCATGCTTTTGCAATCATACCGAATTCACCATTTTGCCTGTTAGGTAGAGATTTGATGCATAAGCTTGGTATGAAATTGGAATTTGAATCTAACTCTCTGACACTTCTGTTTCCGGCAGTTTTCTCCATTACGACCGATACAGGAAGTGCTCTTGTTGAGGATTCATCTGCAACTGTGCCGACACCGGAAATTTCGGGTGTCAACCCTCAATTGTGGGCGGAACACAAAGATGACGTAGGGTTAATAAATGTTCAGCCCTATAAGGCCAATTTGGTAACCACTAGGCCTGTGTTTCAAAAGCAATACCCGCTTTCAAAGGAAAAAGAGGAGGGAATTGCACCCCTCATTGAACAATTCCTGAGTCAAGGCATTCTGGTTCGAACTCATTCACCTTATAACACACCAATCAATCCAATTAAGAAAGCAAATGGTTCTTGGCGTTTAACGCAAGATTTGAGAAAAATTAATGATTTGGTAAAACCACTTGCTCCAATTGTGCCAGATGTGCAGAACATAATAAATTCAATTCCTTCAGCACATACATTCTATTCTGTTATTGATTTAAGCTCAGCCTTTTTCAGCATTCCTGTTGATCGTGACACTCAGCCATTGTTTGCATTTTGTTTTCAGAATTGTCAATACACGTGGACGAGACTCCCTCAAGGGTTCAGAGATTCTCCGGCTGTCTTCTCCTCAGTAGTGCACGATACACTGAAAGATGTCAAACTCCCTCCAGACACCTGCTTGCTCCAATATGCTGATGACATTCTGGTCACTGGTGCCTCTGAGGACATGTGTGCTGCTGCCTCAAAGATTGTGTGCAACATTCTAGCTGAAGCTGGATTCAAGGCATCTAAAGAGAAACTTCAATGGGTGCAGAGGAAGGTCACTTACCTCGGACATGAACTGTCACAAGGCAAAGTTCGTCTGTCTGCGGACAGGATCAAAGCCATTGCTGCATTCAAGCATCCATCCACACGGAAGCAAATGCAAAGCTTTCTGGGACTGGTCAATTACTGCCGCCTGTGGGTGCCTAATTGTTCCACATATGACAAAATCCTGCGAGAAGCTACGCTGGGTGACAAAGAGGACATTACATGGACAAGTGAGATGAATCAAGCATTCAGACATTTGAAATCCTCACTCTTAAGGCCGCCTGCCCTCGGCCTACCTTGTTACACCCAAGACTTTCATTTGTACGTGTACGAAAACGGAGGCACAGCCGCTGCAATCCTGGCCCAAGAGCATGGGGGCACTTTCCGTCCAGTAGCTTATTTATCTAAGACCCTGGATTCAGTGGCCAGGGGACTCCCAGCCTGTTTGCGTGCAGTGGCCGCCACAGCTGTCATGATACAAGATGCTGAAAAAGTTGTTTTATCACATCCACTCATTGTGCATGTCTCTCATCAGGTAGGAGCCATTATGCATAACATTTCTACTCAACACATGACTGCCCAACGCCGTTCAGGCTATGAGGCTATTTTGTTAGCAACTGCTAATTTAACGTTGAAAGTAACTTCTGTTCTTCATGGCCCTACTGTACATTTGCACAGATTGCTGACGCAAGGTGAATTCGAGAGTGACGACCACGACTGCCTGACTAGGATCCAAACTTCTACTGCCTGCAGGCCAGACGTTTCTACGTCTGTCCTGGAGGAGGGAAAGCATTGGTATATCGATGGATCCTGCTTTAAGCCAAATGATAGTACATATTTGTGTGGTTACGCTATTGTTGAATTACCTGATAAAGTAATTGAAGCGTATTCACTGCCATATAAATCAGCTCAAGTTGCAGAACTGATTGCGTTAACAAGAGCCTGTCAATTGGCTAAAGATCAGTGCATCAATATATACACTGACTCCAAATATGCGTATGGTGTAGTTCATGATTTTGCTAAATTGTGGGAGGAAAGAAATTTCAAAACCTCCGACGGAAAACCAATTTCACATCATAATGTTGTGGCCGAACTGATTAGTGCAGCACAGCAACCATTGAAGCTTGCTGTTATTAAAGTAGCTGGTCATAAAACAGGTGAATCCGATGAAGCCAAAGGAAACAGATTTGCAGACGAAGTAGCAAAATGGGCAGCAAAAGAAGCAATATGTAGTCCACATGTAAGTGAACAAAGCAATGAAGTGCCGATGATGAATTCGTCGTTGATTAATGATTTGGATGTTAAAATACTGCAAGCAAATCCTACTCAAGAGGATTTGACTCATTGGGCAGCCAATGAAGTGAAACCAGATCAAGCTGGTATCTTAAGAGATAAACAAGGTAGAATTGCACTACCAGCATCCACAGTTGTGATGTTGTGCAGACATTATCATGGTGTATCACATGTGTCGAAAGAGAAAGTGATACAAAATTTGAATCGATCATACTGCATAGCCAATGTTCGACGAAATACTTTGTTGATATTGGATGCTTGCCTAGTGTGTGCGCAAACCAATAGGCACAAGGCAATCCGCCATGATGCTTTACCGCATCCAGAACTTCCGTTCCAATATTTACAGATTGATTTTACACACATGCCACCATGTGGAAATCACAAGTATTTGCTTGTGATTATTGATCGATTTACTAAGTGGCCTGAAGCTTTTCCATGTGGAAAAGAAGACGCGAAGACAGTAGTAAAGATTCTTGCAAAAGAAATTATACCGCGCTTCGGTATTCCGACCGTGATATCAAGCGACAATGGAACTCCGTTCACTTCTAAAGTTACGCAATTATTAGCTAAAGAGCTGAAAATTAATTGGCATTTTCATATCCCGTACCACCCAGAATCGTGTTCAAACGCAGAACGCCTCAATAAGACAATAAAAGAACGTCTAAATAAAGCGTGTCTAGATACGGGAAGAAATTGGGTTGATTTGTTGCCTGCCGTATTGACGGAAATAAGAATGTCTCCGTCAGCCACGACAAAAATGTCTCCATTTGAAATTCTCATGGGTAGACCTTTCCCGACCCCTTGGGTCAGAGGTCGCGCTGGCAATCTTTCCACAGGTGACACGGAGGTGATCATCGCGGATTATGTGGATTCCCTTGTTAGAACGTTAAATGGCATCAATGGTGATGTTTCTCTCTCTCTCCCTCTTCCCTCAGAAAAGCCAACTCATCCCTTTGTTCCAGGACAGTCGGTGTTGGTGAAGTGTCTAAAACCCACAAAGCTTGGGGAAGCGAATTATCTTGGGCCTGCCACTGTGATCGCTGTGACGAGGACTGGTGTTCTGACTGACCTCCAGCCGCAGTGGATCCATGCTAGCAGAGTGAAGGCAGCCCCGTCCCCAGGGAGTGCATAAGCCTATGCCGAGGTGGATATCCAGCACTGATCGAAAGGAGAACGAGGAAGAGAAGTAGACGAAAAAACGAGATCGCTGATTGAAATTAGCAATAAGTATAATTGAGCTCATCAAGCCATGTTTGCACAGTCGCTTTTATACCTGACTGTGCTCACAAATCTGCTCATTTACACACAAGCGCTTATTAGCAGTGGTAATGAAACTTGGTTGGATCATGTAGATGAACCACATGCGTTTGCCTCCAATATGTGGTGGAGGTTAGCCAACTTCACCGCTAAGTCAACAGGAAAAAAGAGTGACTGTTATGTTTGTACAAAAATGCCACAAAGTGCTTCTGGACCTCATGTAAGTGTTAAATCACCAAAGACAGATGAAGAGCTGTTTTGCCCTTTATTTCTCAGTACTGTGGGAGCAATTGCACCTCAAAATTCAACTGTGAACTGGACTTGTCCTGATTACAGGAAACTGACAGTTGCAGTACAAGTACATGCTAAAGTGGCAACTGTAGGTCCCATTCCTGACTCATTGTTATGTATTGAAAGAAAAGTAGGAGCCGCAATACTTGGTTCAATTCCTGAAAGTAAATGTAATCGAATGTATCGCCGTTGTGAAGTACGAAATACAGCATGTTGTCTTAGCTGTTTGGAAGGGGAAGGAAAATTTAACTTGGAAGGTTGTTTAAAAAGGTCTCCTCTTCCAATTTCAGCTACAATTGCTTATGCCAGTGCAACACCTGAGCTTCAAGAGTTATGTGATGAGTATTGTGGACTGTACGCCGGTAAAAATTGTAATAGGTATGTTCCATCTGTAAAAGGAACCAGAGCTTTGAAAGACTGGTTCTGGTTATGTGGACATGGGGTTTATACCTCGTTACCATTTAATTGGAGTGGACGATGTGCTTTAGTAACTTTAGAGGAATATTCTATGATCATTAGACCACACAGATATGACAATGTGACTAAACAACGAAACACACGCTCCCTTTCTGACCGCAGCTCAACAAGTAGTTTGGGAAGAGACAATCCAGTCCCCAAAGAACACAGATTATGGACTGGTATGGAAAGATTCTTTGAAGGTATATTCCCATCAATAGGAGTTAGTAGTCTTCAAATTGAAGTAGAAGTTACAAGATAAGAATTGATTTCCTTTATTAAAACGACAAAGGCCACCTTAGAAGGTGTCTGAGAGGAGCTTCGAGCTCTTCGTTTAACCGCTTTACAGAATCGTTTGGTTCTGGATCAACTTACAGCTGCGCGGGGCGGAGTCTGTGTGATCGTTGGAATTTCTTGTTGTACCTATGTACCAGAAAATGATGAAGATGGTCATATCATAGCTGATGGAATAAACAATATGACAAGAATTGCTGATGAATTACAAAGAAGAGAAGTGATTGATAGAGGTGGTTTCGGAGATTGGATCACGAGTTGGAAACAAATGCTTGTATCTGCTTTAATACCAATAGGAGTTATCCTGTTAATCCTTGCATTTATTGTTTGCTGTATTATCCCATTTATTAGGATGTTGATTTATCGTGCTATGAATACTTTTGTATCCTCTCAATATTCTCTAGCGAATAGAACTATCAAGTATTAGTGATTTGAAGGAAATGTTTGATCGAAGGATTTTTCATGTATTATCATGTAATAATGGACATGCTGATCATGTGATATGATAATTCTGTTATATAATAACTGTCATTATCAAAGGGGCCATTGTCAGAAATATAAGTGTTTTAGTCTCAGCTATGTCCATTAGGCCGAAGTATGAAGAGTTAATGCTTTGCTTGCACATTTCTCTGTATGTATGTGTGTAAGCTCAAACATCTGGAGAGTTTCTCCCTCTCCCCTTTCTGTTCTTCTTTCTTTTGTTACATATAGAAAGTCTTCTAGGATCCCTAGGTTCTGAGGGTATTTTCAACGGATATTGACCATATTTAGACTTATTATATAAACGTATATATGATATGGTATGGGGTCATATATAATTCTATTGGATAAATCCAGATAACTCCCCTTGATATTTTCATATATATTTGCATGTCACATATGGGGAGGCCGAGCAAACTTTTCTGGCTCCCCCAGCGCTGGTGATTTTTATCTTGTATGGTCTGTTCACAACTCAATAAAAGGGCGTGGAGGAAAAGGCACTTGTTGGAAGTCTTTCATTTCTAACAGTGGTTTAGTCTAAATTTTTTTGGAGAGAAACGATCACTTTATGAGCAGATCGAATTTAGGCTTTTATTCAAATATAAACATTAATCAGTGCACACATCAGTTATGATAAGTGTGTCAGGAACAAGGAACACAAGCACCCCCAAACACCCCCCAAAAAATCAACTTTACAAACTCATAAATTTCTTGCAACAAAAATAAAACAATCAGGAAATAGGTCAAAAACCAGTTAGACAAAAACCAAACAAACTAAAACTGGCCTGCTCAAATCTTCTTCTTCTTCTTACAGCTATTGGCAGCTATTTGGTGCATTACTGTCTGCCCCCCTCTGCTCCAGAGCTGGATCAGATAATAGATTACAATACATCTTTGTCTGTTCTCTTTCCTACACTTACATAATACTCACTCCCAAATAAACACTCACACACAAAACAAACTATATTTATTGATTAAATCCTATTGAAAACTCCTGTTTCCCTTAAAAAAAGACATCAATATTCTACTCTGTGTCCCATTTACTGCACTTAATAACCCTTTTAATGTAATCTCCTGCACCCCAACCTGACCTATGATTTAAAGGTGCTATGTAACTTTTTTCTAAAATGAATCCTTTTTTATTGCCTGTGTGTGAAGTGGTTGTAATCACACATTACAATGATTCACTTGTTGGGTTTTGCTATTAAATCTGAAGGCCATATTACTGTTTCTATGTTACGTTTCTGGGTGGGATTTTCTGCAAAATCCATCGGATGTGACGTGCATGCACGTTCCCGAGCCTCACTCCCGAACGACATGGAGTCTGATAATAACACCAAAAAACTCCTGCCTCTACACAACACAGACTCCAACACAAACTCCACATAAATATAAAAAACAAAACAAAACAAAAATGTATCTGCCGAAGCCAAACGTGAATTGGATCAACTTAGGATGAAAACACGGATCAACATCGGCAGAGTGTCTGAATTATGAAGAGACCTCCGCTATTTTTATTGTGATAAATTACAAGTTTTCAGATATGCTGAAATAAAGGTAAACTGAAATGAAAAGGTAAACTACAACATAAACACATACACTCACCTCAAGGATTATTAGGAACACCATAATACAGTGTTTGACCCCCTATCGCCTTAAGAAATGCCTTACCCTAATTCTACGTGGCATTGGTTCAACAAGGTGCAGAAAGCATTCTTTAGAAATGCTGGCCCATATTAGCATCTTGCAGTTGATGGAGATTTGTGGGATGCAAATCTAGGGCATGAAGCTCCATGCTTTATTGGGTTGAGATCTGTAAAGTTGCAGTGGGAGTTTACAAAAATTGGATAGGCAAAACACTTTGGATAGCCTACATAATAAAGGTAGAGAATATAGGCTACTACAATAACATATTCCAAAAATCAAATAAAGTTAGAACACCTAGAAGAACACTTTTACATGAAACTGGACTTATGATAATACCAAGACTGTACTGTCTACACTGTAAAATATGTATATATATATATTGTTGTCGGTTTAACTTAAAAAAGTAAGTAACCTGGTTGCCTTAAAATTTTAAGTTGATTGAACTGGAAAAGTGAGTTAATACAATGAAGGAGATTGATTTAATCATAAGGAACTCAAAATAATAAGTTATCTCAACTAAATAAATAGTTTAAGTTGATTTGACAAAAGAAAAAAATGTTGCGATAACAAATGTTGAAAATATTTTTTTTACAGTGTAGCCTATGGTAAAAAGGGATAGCCTACAGTACGTATCCAGTAGTCAACCGCCATTTAAACTGAAGAAGAAGAAGAAGAAGAAGAAGAAGAAGAAGAAGAAGAAGAAGAAGAAGAAGAAGAAGAAGAAGAAGACGTATCCAGTAGTCATGATTTGACACGCCCCAATGTAGGTGGCAGTATGCAACTTTTACGATGGTCTGTAACCCACCAGGAAACTACCGAAGAAGAAGAACACATCACCATCCAGCCGCAGGACTGTAATCGCGTTTGACAGTTGCGAACTTCAAGAGCAGACTTTGTTTAGCCTGGTAAGATTTGGCTTTTTTTGCCGGGCTTATACAGTATGTTGTTCCTGGACCCGCGACAAACTGTATACTCGACGCGTGTCTATAGTTTAGAAAGTGTCATTGAATATAATGGGAGTGTTTGTTTGTCCCGTGGCTCGCTGTTCGTTTCCTAATTTTTAATGTGTGATGGGCTATTCTGTGTCCATTATATATATGGAGAAGGAGATAGATAGAAGCACCAAACCTATGGCAGGGCAATATATAAAAGATTCGCTTTTATAGAATAGAATATAAAAGATCAGATTCAGGAAGTAGCCTACCCTAAACAGGTTTATTTTGGGCTTTACACAATGCAGCTGTGTTTAGCAAACATTTCCCAGTAAGTACATATAATAAGATACATATCGTGTAAAGGCTATATTATAGATATTACTTTGTTATTCTTTAGCACTCACATACCTTGGTACTGTTGCCTACCATGTTCATGTGTTATGATGTTCAGTTCTATGATGTTTTATGGAATTTCAGTTAAATTATTATTTTATAAACTCTTTATATTTATATTTAAATGTAATAATTTCACATAACAGATGATGCATACATTTATAAATATTGATAAAAGATGCCCTTGGAAATCAGTTAAAGGTGGCAAGTTTCACCCCGTAATGGAAAAGTTAATGTAGGCTTAGGCTATCTAGGCTATGTCATTAATCAGAATGTGGTTCTAAATTTATATAAATTTATTATATTAATGCTTTTCCATATTGTCGGCATTTAGCAAAGACATTTTTTACAAGTCTTTGAATATGACTGATATAAACTGATAGCATGTATTCCGTGTGTGATGGTCTCTCTGTCAATGCAAAGGATTATTATAATAAATATTATATATAATAAATCTAAATTTCATTGCCAAAATTATGCATGTGTGAATACACTATCTTTTAATATAAAATATTGCAATCATATAAGCCTATATCAGCTTTGTAATGTATCTGCCATCGGCCAGTCGGCCACCCTGCTAGATATTGGCATTGGGTATCTGAAAAAAAATCCATATCGGTTGACCTCTAATTTTATTTATAAAAGTAACATTTAAAATAATTAAACATTTATACTTACAGTACATTTACACTAAAGGCCCCGATATACTCACAGCTAAGTT
>JAOTRC010000014.1:8526228-8543246 GCA_027497675.1 Cyprinella lutrensis | reverse complement strand
CCTCCAAAAATCAGCATGATTAAAATGTGATATTAAGTTTAATAAACAATAATTTAATTACAACTACAAAATATTGACGAATAATGTAACATATGAAGGAAAAATAGCCTACAAAGAACCTTTGTGCCAAACGGGTTCTTTATTGTCATTATAGAACCTTTGTTAGCATAAAATGTCATTTGGAGTTGAGGAAAGAACCATATGCTACATATATAGAACCCTTTTTTCTAAGAGTGTATATATCAGAACTGTTTTACAAGAAACAAATGGCTAATTCAACAATCACGACAAATGTAGAATTTTATTAAGCGAAAAAAATGAAAATAGAGACGAGAGCCTGTTTTTTCATGCAAAATGTGGTTATCTTATTACATGTAGCAACCATTCAGAATTACTTTTAAGTGAAACAAAGAAAGATTTAGAGTAATCAGAGCCAAGAAATAATCTGTCATTCTCAGAATGCACCAATTTCAGGCAATTCCTATGTGATGAAATGAACTAATGAGAAATTAGTTTTGTTCCTATGCTAACGCAGCAATGATTAAGCTATTTTACATTGTAAAGCGTAATCCAATAGACTGGTCACCCAGCAGAAGGGATCGTTAAGATTCAGCCTATTCATGCCGCGGATGCTCCGTAGGCAGGAGATGTGCCCTTCCCCCTAATGAATGAAAATCAGCCATGCCTGGCTGCAACAGCATCAAAAAAACCCCACAATCTCCATTCCATTCTTATTTACAGAAACAAGATATAAGGGTGCCGCTATATTAGGCAAGGTGCCCCTATCTCGGACTGGAGCATGTTTGCTGATTTGCTTCTCTTCCGAAACCCCTCACAGTGTGTGCCTGCCTAATAACGCCTTGCATTTCCCAAACAATCATGACATTTTTATCAGCCCGCTGCTCCTTGCAGCTGCGCTGGAATGAGAGGATTAGAGTGTGTTGAAACGAGCGTGCGCGGGATGCTATAGCGCACAGGTTAATTTCATTAAAACCAAGCCAACTCGGGACCTAGAGATGTCGCCAGGGGAGCTTTTCATTCAGCTTGCCAACGGAGGAGAAGTCCCTGTAAAAGACGGCTTCGTGATGGATTCTTCTGAGGAGCGACGTCTCGGGGAAGCTGGTGAACGGCAGGGGAATCTCAGCCCCCGGTGGCCAGGATAATGATGCTAGTGAGGAAACGATTCGCACTCCTTCTCCCTCTCCGGCTGTGGAAGAGGAGGGGGAAATCGACGATCCGTTTCCAGCCAACGGGTTCCATTCGAGGAGCGACATTTGCGACGCACACAGGTGCGCTTTTTATTTCGAGTGAGGAAGTGAAGGCGTGTGAGTGTTTGTGTAGTAAATGCGTGAGATTACAGATGTCAAGAGGAGACAGGACTGCCTCCATCATAGATTGATTGAAAGGCTGAAAACAACAAGGCGAGAGGGAACAGATTCCGAGAGGGCGATAGATACTCACAAGGCACACTGCTGCTTTTCCGGACATTGGGAGTGAGAGAGAGAGAGAAACAGTTGTGTGACGTGTGTGTGTGTGACAACGTTCCCTCAGTGCGTAGTGGAGAGACAGGTCTGTGCGCTGACACTCACTCGAACGGGCTGATGCACTCCGGAGCTGAGAGCAGGACCCTCTGGGAAACGTGTGCCGCTCGAACTGTCGGAGATGCTTTGAAGACTCTGAGCTCGGCGCTACACGTGTTGAATCGCATACCTGCGTATCCCTCTGCGTCTTAATACACTCCACACGCTCGTGCATCCGTGCAAACCATGGAGTCTCTGGCCAACGACACGGACGGGCTGGAGAACTCCTTGAAGTACTCCAAGTGCGACCAGACGGAGAAGATGTGGATTAGGCTGAAAGGAATGTAAGTGCTTCTTGTTTCATACTCTTTCGTCAGCGTGAGTGGAAAATCTGGTTTGATTCCCGGGAAGAGCGAGAATGACAGGGCTGTTTATGAGGAGTATGGTTGTGTGTTCACTGTACGCTATGATGCTGGGAGTGGGTGAATTTTGACTCTTGGGGCAGCAAGTGTGTGAATGTAATACTAATGAGACTGTCGAGCCTAATCAGGCAATGTTGTTGTTCACATACTTGCTTCTACTGACAGTTTTAGTTGATGAATTCAAATCAGTCTTGTACGGTTTGGGATCAGCGGTGTTTGGATTGTGTCATTTTATGGTGAAACTATCCAAACATAATTCGGTAACGCTTCCTTTTACAGTCCAGTTACCCATGTAAATACTTTAGTAACTACAATTACTGGGTAATAACTAGTACTAACCATGAACCTACCCCTGTTCCATGTACTTACCTTATATTAGCAGTGCTTTCTAGGTAAGTACACTGTAAGTACACTGTAAGTACTGTACTGTAAAAGGAAGCGTTACCCATAATTCTTTTGGGATTTAATTTTAAACTAATAATGAGAAACGTTGATGTCGTATTTTGCATTTCACCACCAACTCTAGGATTGTGCACAACACGCAAATGTAATGTCAATTTAAAATGTAAAATTTGACGTTAACTAAAAATATTTTCCCAATAATGGGTCATTTATGAAACATCTAAGAGCTAGCTAAGAATTCAAACCTATTTTTCAGCCACAATTAATTAATAAATCATCTATCAAAGTTTATATTCAAAACAGAAATAAAAGCATACACTCTTAGAGACTTATACAATTCATAAAACCAAGTTCCAACATGTTATACAGAGAGTAACATTAATTTTACATTAATATTCCAGCTCATGTTTATGCCTTAATGATTAAATAATTCATCTTTTAGCAAACCTGATTCGAAACAAAAATAAAATTATATATTTTGACTGTTTATTCACTATGCCTAATTTGATTCTAATCTTGTTATCCTATTTTCCATCATAAAAATGACTTTCTGTTGTTCTGGTCACTGCTAAAACATAAATAACCTTTAGTCTGATGTTAAATGCATTGGTGCAATCTAATCATGCGCTGTGACCTATAACAGAAGCAAATTTGTAGGAAGTCGGAGTCACTGAATGGATGATCCCGGGATTTAACCATGTCTAGTTCCATCACCTCCCTGCAGAGCTCATTCAAGCCTCTTTGGATCTATTCAGACCGACCGTACTCGTCCATTCATCCCATCCTAGGTAGACAGTGTTGTTTTGGGATGCGTTGAAACGGCCCCACTGCACGGTTTTTCCTTTGAAACTTCTCGGTGGATTAAACCCAATCAAAAGCAAAGTGATTTATTAAGGCTGTTTAATATTTAAACAAATCTATTAGCTATTGATTCGCAATACGTCCCAGTGCGTCAGTCTAAAACGCGTCCGATAACTGCAGCTCCATTCGATAGCTATCAGTGCTGCGGGGACGTGAGGATTCCTTGAGAATCCTGGCTTTGTTCACGCAAGAAAGAGAGCATGCTGTTCTTGTCTTTACACACGTAAAAGCACCTACTCCCATGGCATGTGCTCATTATGGACGCAAGCTAATGTGCTTCCATTTTTTGTCTTACAGGCAGAAGTACAAAACCACATATCAAAGGTAAGTCCAAAGTTGGTCTCTGTTTGTGTCACAGCAATTCATTGGAGGGACATTTCATGCATGACAAGTAATGCAGGCTGGATGAATCGAACCGCAATCTTATCACTCCAGCTGGGTCACTAATGGTTTCGTTGCCACCTCTATAGTGTGGGGGTTGCGTAATGGGTAAAGATCTGGTGTGTTAACATGAAGGTGGCAGATGAAATCAAGAGTAAATGGGCTGATCAAGAAGCAGGAGAGATATTGACATTACAACCCAGCGCTTTCACCTGTGCCAATGAGCATGGTGCTTCAAGGAGACCATCCTTGCAATTAGGCTTTGCTAAATCTCGATCCAGACAAACCATCAACCAGGAACAAGTGTTCTTCCATTTCCATGTGTGACAGCCCACACGATACAAACTGCCCTCGCTGTCTGATGCTGTCTTATGATGTACGGATTACAGAAGTGGGGCAGCTCTGGAATGGAACGCTGAAGAGATTATCACAACGCGTTCATGGCAGCATGTATTGATATTCCTAAAATATTCTGGTTAGGGTTTGTTCTAAAGCCCTGACACCAAGTATTGTACTTGTGCTATTGATTCAGCCTGAACCGTTTAACATTCGCTACTCTTTTGTGGACAATTTTAGCCTTGGATGTGCTTTTTGTACTATTCAAACTTTCATGGAACATTGATGGAACTCTTAGCATTCATAGCGATGACGTCATCATAGTAACCGTATTTGGAATTATGATTGGTCTTCTTTCTTATGTTGATTTAAATAATGATTTGTGATTGGTTGCAGTTCACTGTCCCAAAGGAAATGTTTCAATACCTAATGAGCTGTCTAACTGCCTACATAGGCAGCATCCAAAACCTGAGATTGAGACTTGACTCACAAATGATTTAACCCTGAAATCGTATTCTGGACACATGTGGGCAAGATAGATTTAATTTATTTTTTAAAAATACTTCCCTTGATATGAGCGGTACAAGACTTGGCTACTTTTCCGAAGTTTGCCTCCTGAACTCACACATTTTTTTTGTCTCAATTCTACAAAAAAAAACTCCCTAATCTTGTAATTGGGTCAAAAATGGGCACCCATAGAAATGAATGGGAAAAACTGTAATTTAGAGCAATCTAAAATAAGCCAAAATAAGACACCAGGTGACAGCAAAGTCACTTCATCTTTAGGTTTCAGCTCTAAGAATTATTGGAGTGATATTTTTAATGTAGTTAAAAAATTAAAAAAAAAATAAACTACATAGTAATTAATTTACATAGAAATAATTTACATAGAAAATATGGTACGTTTTTAAGGAAATAAATTCAAAAATACCCCCAAAATAAAAAAAATAAATAAAAAAAATCACAATAAATGAATAGACAAAACTTTATCGAAGACGGTGATGTAACATTTATAATAAAAAAAATTAGGATCATACCCGAGTCCCCTGTGCCCACATTTGTCCACAATTACAGGATTAAGGGTGATAAAGTGAATACGGTTTGAGGGTTAAATTACATAATTATGTCTTTGTGTCAGTTTATTGTTTAATATGATCCTTTCTTTATCCTGTATGTTTAAAACAATGGGGCGGTACTTCCACCTACATCCAACGTGACCTTTCCAACGTGATTGCGTAATGCCTGGTGCTTCGCAGACCAGCACAAGACAAACAATTGTGGTTAAAAAGTATATTAGTATATATAATTTTTTTTTTTAGAAATGGCTGATCGTTTCGCTAGATTAGACCCTATTCCTCAGCTGGAATCGTGCGTGGCCCCTTTGAAAGCACTTCGAAACTGCATTGATTTGGACGTCAACCATTTGACCATTTACCGTTGAAGTCCATTGTAAGTCCATTTAGTTTTTCGTTTCACTAGTGTTTGTAAGAGGATTTTTTCAGTTTCGCATATGAATGAATTTCGCTAACGTGTTATGAGATGCTTTTCAATAATTATGGCCAATACAAACCCTCATACACACACTCAAAGCATTGAAAGCTGTCTGTCAGACAGGATGCAATCCTGAATTCATGGATTTCATGGATTCTTGGGCTTGAATGGTCAAATACACAATTATCTCAAAATGCCCATTATGTGGAATATCACTTTTTCAAGAGGTCAATCAGACCTTTAAATCCTCTTTTGGTCAAACGTCATTTCACAATACTGTATGTAATCGATGTTCAAATTGGAACTTGACAAAATGTCTATGTGTTCACATGCGTGTGAGTAGAAGTCATTACACACCATGCATAAGTAATCTCTTATTTCTCTTCTGGTTCCCTTTTCATTGCAACAGGAAAGACTACTGGTATTCCCATCCACGTTTTCGGCACAGAGACCCACATGACTGCTATTGTTGGCATGGCGTTGGGTCATCGGTCAATTCCCAATCAGCCTCCAGCGGCAGCGCACACTGCCAATTTCCTTTTGAACACCAGTCCTAATGCAGCTGTAAGTGTGTTTTTGAAGTTTATCCCTATGGCTGATATAAGGGATGCACAAACTCAGCGTTTTTTTTTTTTCAGCATCGAAGCAATTAAATTTACAGTTGGCAGTTTGTGGTGACATGAGCGAAAGCGGCCATAGGTGAACTTATAAATGAGCAGTAATGCGATGCAGTGAATACCGAAAGGATAGTAGACACACGTCAGAAAATGCCCTGTGATTCTTACACTAAGTGTTCATTTAATTCATGTATGTGTGAATATTGTAATACAATCATAATTTGTGTCATTGGATTAGAATACAGTTCAAATTCATACATATTACAACTATTATGAGTAATTACGTTGCATTATAGGCAGGGCTTGAAACAGAAAAAACCCAGCCGGTTCACTCCAAACAAAATCAATGTTCTAACGCTTCTGTTCTTGCCTTCCTTCTGTGACATTACCTTTCCAAAAGTTGATAAGAAAATCTGTTTTGTTTGTTTATTTTGGCTATACTTTATACAAGAGCTTGAACGGAATTTTATACTTAAGAACTTGTGACTAAACCTCGTAACTCTGTGGATCCGCCGCAAAAACCTCATACAGTAGCTTCACACACAGCTTTTTGTTTTTGTTCCTTGAACCCTGAATATGGTATTAAATTCTAGATGGTAGTGGCCCATAAACCCTTCTTTTGTTCTTTCTTTCAGACACCAGCAAGAACCAGAAACCCTTCGTTCTCTGAACTCAAATTGAGCAATAGTGTCACAGATGGCATGACCACTGCAGGTGCTCCACCAGGTATTTGGAGCTCAGTTGATGTTTAAAACAACAGCAACTTTTAAAGACAACTTTAGTAGAACTGTAACAAGCTAATTTGCATTGATTTAACTGTAGCTCAACTGTAGCTCTTATTTTCCATTTTCTTTGTACATTCTTTTCTTGTTTTTCTCCCCCTCTGTTTTTTTGTCCTGTTAGTAATTGGCTTATTTTAATTTCACTTCCATTCCGTCCCTTTTCTTTCCTTATGCTGTCATGTTTTCTTTCTCTCTTCATCATAATAATTAGTTTCCACTCTTTGCCATTCGTGGTCTGTGATGGTCACGTTTAATGCAGCGGTTAAAGGTAAGAGCTCAGGGCTGGTCGAATGTTCAGTGTGTTTCCTATTAGTACATTTTATAATGGCTAGTTCAGGTCCTCTTGATTTGATTGTTCAAGATTGCTAAACGGGAATGTTTGTCACAACTTTGCTCACAGATGTTGGTTTAACAAACACAGGCAAAAGTAGTGTGATTGCTTGGAGCAAAGTGATGATTACTGAATACTTAAAACTTACTGTCTGAAGCGTAAATTTGATGGTTTTCGGTAATATCGGTAACCAGACAGTTTCTGGTCTCATTGACTTCCATTGTATATTTTTTCCTACTATGGAAGTTAATGAGACCAGAAACTGTCTGGTTACTGATATTCTTCTAAATATCAGAAAATCGTCTGAATGGGTTCAAAAACGGTAAAACTCAACTGTTTAACCCTGGGGGAGTGGTAAAATGAGCCTATTTCCAAAATAAGTGTAGTATCCCTTTAACATACTGCTTGCATATGATTCTATGATACTATCATAGCACCAATATAACTGAGCAAATCAATGGTAAAACACTACTATACCATAGACCAGTCTTGTCTCTCTTGTTAAAATGGCTGTCTGTAATTTGATTGGCTGTCTTAAAGCAATTTCAGTGAAGGTCTATAGGGAAAATATCAGTAATTGCTGAATTTGTCAAAGCTGTAAAAAGATTGGTCAAATTTGGTACACTGATGGGATTAAATGGTACACATGTACCCTAATGGACCTTTCCAGAATTCACTAATTCACGAAAAAGTACTTAAATGTTGTCAGTTTATGGCTATACACATGTCTAAAAAATCTATATCTATAAAAATCACATCTATAAAAAAACATGGTGAACTTAGATAGATCTGGCTGGGTTTAATATGGTAATTTCACCTAAATATATTTTTTAAATATATTAAAATACATTGAAAGCCTTTTTAAACATAAAATCCCAAAAATAATATGTACTGTATATTTTTAATCTTTATTTCCTTAACTATATATTTGTTGTTTTGTTTGCTCCCTTACACGTGTCTAATTCTCATTTTCCGTGTCCTTTTTTCATGTTACTTGGAGTCTTTTTTGAAGTCAATTGTTTTTTATTTGTTTTTCATTTTCATCTAGACACTTGTAAACAGTGTTGCAGCTCTCTGTGCTTGGCAGAACTGAGTGGTCATTTATTTATTTCCATAGTTTTGATTTGTGGAATTAAGTAGATAAATGACTCGGAGTTGAATTTAAGTGCAATGTTTGTCTCTCTACCCCTTTAGCTAAACCCACGACTCTCTTCAGCAGGCAGACCAAGGCAATTGTGTGGGGCATGCAGACGCGGGCAGTTCAGGGAATGTTGGACTTTGATTACGTGTGTTCACGTGATGAACCCTCTGTTGTCGCAATGGTCTACCCCTTCACGTAAATACATTTAAAAAACATCTTGAGCTGAGTGTTTACGATCAACCTGTCCAATGTAATATTACTTGTATTATGTCTAATACTTGCTTTATTCAGCTCATCATGGCACTGAGGATTGTCAAATTGGATTTGAGGGCATATTTGTGTGTTTTAGTGGTGACCACAAGCAGAAGTTTTACTGGGGTCATAAGGAGATCTTACTGCCAGTCTACAAGAACATGGCCGATGCTATGAAGAAACATCCAGACGTTGATGTGCTCATAAATTTTGCCTCCCTTCGTTCGGCTTTCGACAGCACCATGGAAACTTTGCAGTATCCTCAGGTAAAATCCCATATTGACAGACCTGGGTTTCCGTTAGCTGGTAAATACAGCTAAGAACGTTTTTTTCATTACAGTCACTTGAATGCTGTTTGAGTAGCTAATGCTACAGTATGAGAACGTCTCACATCATCTATGAAGCCTGTTCAGAATTATCAATTTATTGCCAGATCGCTCATTGATGCATATATAAACCAAGCCCAACAGTGTTTAGTTTTTAATGAGTTTCTGAATTGATTTCCTTTCAATCTGTGTGTTTGAATTTGAGACTTGGCCACATCCAACCTTAAGCATTAGCTAATGGGGATAATATATTAACTAAAAAGGACTAACACTTTTAAAGCATTATTTAAAGCGTTCTTGCTAAACAGGAACAAGACGTGACGCTGGATCTGAACAAAAACGCGTTGTGGAAACTCATTGGCCTAGTACTTTTTGTGCCGCTCTGCTATTATATTTTTTCAAGATGGCGGAACTACATGGAAGCCTCCGTGGACCTACCCATCTGATCTATTTAAAGATAATACATTCTTTGTTTACGAGGATAAGTCAGATAATTGGCAGAGGTATCTGTAGACCATTGAGGACATATTTATGAATAAAAATATTGATTTTTACATAATAATGTATGGAGGTCTATGGGGTCCTCAAAGAGCATGCACAGAGAAGTCCAAATTAAACATGATTCAATGACTCGTAAATGTAAGTACACACTGATGGCTTAAGACACAAAACGAGTGGTTTGTGTAAGAAAATGAACATGAACAAAATGAAAATGAATGGTATGTTGTGTGTACTTTGCATGCTTGATATTAATTTAATTTATTATTTCACATTAGAATATAATTCACATTTAACAGTGTGTGTGTTCACTACTCACTACCCTTAATGTGTGTGTACTAACTTGGAAGGGTTAAATCCAGAGGATAAATTCTCAGTATAGGTTACCATACTTGACCTTCACATTCACTTTCATTAATAAGAGATTAGAATGCTATGCTACTCTTCTGTGTTGTCTTGCTGCAAGTGACAGAAAATCGATACAGAATGACACTTTACTCCAGTTACATTTTCATTAAGGCGCATGCCTGAGGGCCGCTCTGCGCTATCATGTGTCTGGAGAACACTGGTGTGCACTGCAGTGGTTTGCCCTCAAGTCAACCTAAGCTGTCTGAAATCAATGTAACATACAAGGATACTTTTGAAAGTAACTTCTTTTTAAAGTATCCATCTATACAACCTTACTTTTCTGAATGTAATTATATCCTAACATACATTATAATTTAGCTTTATGTAGTTTATTAACACTTTAAGATATTTAAGATATTCTTTGTTTGATAGAATGTTTGAAATCTTCCTACTGTGAAATTTCAAACTTTCAAATGATTTTTTCTAAATGGAAAAAGGTACCTTTTAACATTGAAGATCATAAGAGGACATTGTGAATGTTTGCACTGATTTGAGTTATTTTGTGTTATTAGATACACACTATAGCTATCATAGCTGAAGGCATTCCTGAAGCTCTGACCCGCAAACTCATCAAATCAGCCGATGAAAAGGGCGTCACTATCATTGGACCTGCAACTGTGAGTATTTAAAAAAGTATTTCTATAGCTATATGTTTAATATGTTTATAGCTGAATATCAACATTAGAATACATCTCAGAAAGCCTGTTGAAAATATTTCATCCCAAAATCAAATGAAAAATAAGATCAAATAAAAACACGTGCTTATAATTTGCCTAAGAAGATCATGTCTTTCATTTGTGTTTTACTCCTGAAAGTTATGATTGGGGTTTGAACATGACATAGCCTATAGCTCTATACATCTAACTGGTTGATCAGACAATACTCTGATTAGTTGATTTATATACTGTTAGCTGTGCACATTTTTACTTGTATTGCAGTAATAGGCAGATCAAAACTGACTTCTATAATGAGAGTAACAAACAAACTCAAAAGTTCATACAAACATCTTTGGGAGTGTAGTAATGTATTTCATGGTCCTAAAATGTTCATTCATTTTCCTTTCTGCAAAATATTTGTATTTTTCATGAGATTCTCTCAATGTGTGTGTTTTAGGTTGGCGGTATAAAGCCAGGCTGCTTTAAGATCGGGAACACAGGCGGAATGCTTGACAATATCCTGGCATCAAAGCTGTACAGGCCGGGCAGCGTGGCGTATGTGTCCCGCTCAGGAGGGATGTCCAATGAACTCAACAACATCATTTCACACACTACAGACGGGGTTTATGAGGGAGTTGCTATTGGAGGAGACAGGTGAGAAACAGAGAATGTCCTGTCCTTGTGATTCGACCTTATGATAAATAAATGACTGACAGCTCAAATATGCAATCAGATCGCTGCTTGAGAAGCATTGTTGCCATCCGCCATTTTATCCGTCAAGTCCGTCAGACACATACAAAACTCTTTGTCTAACAAATTCCTTTAACTATGGTTGAATGTTGAAATGAAATCCAGCCGTAATATTGAAATGGCAAAGATCAGACTTGTCATTCATTATGACACTGAGACCTCTTTATTTTAAACCTTCATTTTAGACTTTCTGTATGTTTATTTATTTTACGTATACATGGATTATTTGTTTTTATATGAAAACCAGAAGTATGCTGAAAATTATACAAGATTACTATTGAATTGAATATGCTGCAGATTATAAATAACGTGACATTCAACCGAAGGACATTATTTTAAGAAATATACCAAAAAAAAAAACCCACCTGTATTATTTACCAATTTTTGCATAATTTGTGCATTCCGTTACACATTTTTCCTGTGTAAATGTCAATATTTATGACTGTTCTTGACACTTGGGTGAATTACCCTCTGTACTTTTACTGTTTTCTCGTCTTCTACCGTTATATTTAGTGTTTAAGTATAACATCCATCCTCATACAAAAGCTTGTGTTTTCTGATTTTCGCACAATGATAAACTATGATAAACTGTAAAAAAGTAATTTATTCCAAAATTATCAGCTACATCAAGCTGAATCACGTCATTATTTTGTTTGACGGACATACAGTAGATCAGGATAAGCTCTATTAAAGCAGGATTCAGAAAGTACTAATTATTACTTGATTGAGCTAAACAGATCAACAAATAATATGATTTCTATGTTGCTCTTTATACTCAGGTTCCCAGGCTCTACATTCATGGACCATGTACTCAGATATCAGGACACTCCAGGAGTCAAGATGATTGTCGTTCTGGGAGAGGTGAGATTATGGGAAAGATTTGAGCGCCTCTAATCACGATTAGGTCATATATTCTTCTTATGAAACAAAACATTTTCAGATTTGGACAGATTGGTATTCATTAAATGCTGAAACTCCTCAGTGGCCTTGGATGGACAGATAAGTGTGCAACATTAAATACCTACTGTATGATATTGAAGAGACTCTCATTACACTGGTCTGGAACAGAGATATTTACGACAGTTCCCTAAATATTACAGTCTCAGAGGCCTGTACATACAGAAACACAATCACAGAATGTTCATATTTTCTCATTGGAGTTATATAGGAGTTTGTATTATTACACTCTCTGACAAATAACTTCTCAACTCATCTCAAAATGTTATACTTTATTAAAAGGGGGTTTTATGAAATGGAGAAAATGACATGCCTTGATATGCACCTCCAAAAACTGTGCATACCTTTCCAAAAGATCGAACTGTTAAACGCATAGCTGAAGTTTATTTTTAATGATGTGCCTGAGCATTTGAATGTGAATTTTTTTTTTTGTTCATCTCATTTCTTAATCATTCTCAACATGTTGCCGATTTTTCTAAATACCTTAAATTGAAAGGGACGTCAATGCCAAGTATTGTGTCCTTGGAGGCAATTCTTGTGGTTGCATCAGTTTATTTTAATCTGATGCTGGCTCAAATATTTTTGGCCCTAATACAGCGCTGGGCTTCTTGAGCATCAAAACACACGTGCATGAATGGTGCGTAAATCACTGTAGTGTAAGTTTACTTGAGTAATGCTTCTTAAAAATTAAAGTGCAAATTAGATAAATATTTTTGATGCAAAAAACGTCATACTTTCTAACATTATAAGCTAACATCTAGAAACCTGAATATCCATTTCATGACCCTTTAAAAAATGACAAAAAAAAAAACTCTCATCAATAAATGATAATCATAGACACATGTCAAAATCCAACAAGGTGCTCTGACCTTTTGCATCTTTTCAAAATAATATAGTTTAAAATAATTCACCCCCAATCATTTTTTCCCAATTAAGATTATTTTAATGTCTGTAAAAAGGCACAGATTTGTTAACATGTTCATGTAGAATCCACTGGTGCTCTGTTCTTTGTCTATTCTGTGTCTTGTGATGGTAATATAAGAGTTGAGTAATAAGGCACTGTAATTCTAATGATATTGTGTGTGCTGTCTTTTAGATCGGAGGCACAGAGGAGTATAACATCTGCCAGGGCATTGCAGACGGCAGAATCACTAAGCCAGTCGTGTGCTGGTGTATTGGAACGTGTGCCACCATGTTCTCATCTGAGGTACATCTTTTACATGGCTTTAGAGACACGTTTTACATATTAGCCATGGCCCAGTTGGCACCCTCAGCCCATGTGATTCTCCACTCTTGTAATGCAAAGGAGGCATTCGAGAGCACACTTCTGTCTTAGTAAATGACATAAGATACCATTTGGTGTTTTGTGCTTCATGGACATGCCAAAAATGGCAACATGGAGTGCTGCATTGGTGCAAGGCCATTGAATTTGTTGAGTCAATTAATGTGTCAATACCTAACCAAGTTAGTGCAAGTTAACCGAATTAACTGCTAACATATTATTGTGTTAAATTAAATGTTTTAGGTGCAGTTTGGTCATGCGGGGGCATGTGCAAATCAAGAGTCGGAGTCCGCTGTGGCCAAAAATCAAGCACTACGGGAAGCAGGTGCATTTGTGCCCAACAGCTTTGATGAACTGGGTGATGTCATCAAGTGAGTAACAGAACGAGGAAGCATTCAGAACCCTTAATTTGAGAAATAAGTTTTAGTTAAGATTTGTAATTGTTTTGCCATCAGTAAACGTTAACAGTAAAACAAGGAAATTTATAATTTTAGTATTCAGGCCCTTTATTACAGGTACTTTGTGTAGAATGGCTTTGGCATTATAGGAATTTCACAGTTGTATTTTTTTTCTTCTTTTCCCCTTTTTTTTCAAAATAACATCCATTTAAACAAACAAATTTTGAAGGGGGGAGTAACAGACATAGTATCAACAATTTAACATTCCGAAAAGAGACAAATACAGTATGTTTTCACAGCTTAATTCTTGACGTCAGATGTCAAAAAAACAAAATTAGTGATTTCTCTGATTTTAAAATGCATCTGTAACACTAAAGGCATTGTAAGTGCATGTGATGATTTGCTTAGTAATCAGTAGGCGTCGACAGTACCATTTAACAATTTGCTCATTGTTTCTGTCTCGTTCACAGCATTAGATCCCATTAATAGATGTTTTGGTAATAGAAAATTGCAGTCTGAATTGAATTGAGTTGTTTTCTCACTCACGCTCAAACGAAAACACCTTTTTTGAACAAATGACTCATTTGAGCTGGTTCTTTTAATGAGTAATATTTATTTACATTACTTGTTTGAATCAGCCAACATCTGCTAAAAGGAGAAAAGCTAAAATTTAGAAAAAAACTAATTAAAACACTAAATATAGTAAATATTTATGTTTCTTAAAAAAAAAAATCAATTTACCAAATTTGTAATGGGTCTACTGTTATGTTGGAAGTTGTCAAAAGGACAATTTTTTCAGTAGTTTTTTTTTTTTTTTTTTTTTAAATATATCGTTATCGAACAATATATTATTAGATTAGATAGTAAACACTTTTTTTTTATATTTCCCACCCCTAGTAGTTAAAAAAAATGTGATTTATTGTCAGGTAAATGTGAAAATCTTTAAATATAGTCCAGCAACCATAATTAATCCTGCCAACCTTTTAATGCTTTAACTAATTTCTTAGTTGTCTCTGTTTTGTTGGGAAGGTTTGTGTATGATGACCTTGTCGCAAATGGAATCATTGTTCCTGCACAGGAAGTTCCTCCTCCAACTGTCCCGATGGATTACTCTTGGGCAAGAGTAAGAACTGCATTATTTATGTACATCACGATTTTCTTTGACTGTTATAAGTTATGAAATGTCACCGGTTATAAGAACTGAAAGTGCCTGTCGAAAGTTTGGAGCTGAGGAAAGCAGGCGAAGACGAGGATCTAAATGCAGGGTTATTTAATAAAGTAACACACAACAGATAACAGCACAAAGGAATAAAACCAGGGGATCACAGAGGCAACCATTACACGTAAAACAGGGACTGCAAACACAACGCACAAAACAGGAAATAATGAAAGTCCAAACAAGACAAGACAGGAATCATGACAGTTATGCTAACCAAGAACATAACTCAATGTTTAAATACATTTAATTGAAAAATCAGTCAAAATGGTGATATTGTGAAATATTACAAATTAAAAGAACTCTTTTCTATTTGAATATATTTTAAAATGTAATTTATTTTTTGTGGTGGCAAAGCAAAATTTTTGAGCATCAATTTTATAGTCATGTAATTGCTCTGTGACAAAATAAGGGTGGACTTCCTCAAGATAATTCGCATAATTTTCGTCGAACTTTTAGAAAATGTGGAGAATTTGGATGGAAACTTTGCATGTCTCTTGATTTAAGACCATGAAAATGACTGACTGCTAAAATGCATAGTAAATTTGAAGATATTTAAATGTTTAGTTAATATTTAGTCAATTTTCAAGATTTATCTTAGCTGCTCTGTGTGTGTGTGTGTGTGTGTGTGTGTGTGTGTGTGTGTGTGTGTGTGTGTGTGTGTGTGTGTGTGTGTGTGTGTGTAGGAGCTGGGGTTGATTCGAAAACCTGCGTCATTCATGACTAGTATATGTGATGAAAGGGGCCAGGAGCTCATATATGCCGGTATGCCCATCACAGAGGTGTTCAAAGAGGAAATGGGTCTAGGAGGAGTGCTGGGCCTGTTATGGTTCCAGAGGAGGTTTGTTACGTAAAATTCCCTCATTATTTACATATTTATATTCATATTGAAATGCGTTGACCAGTTATCTGTCTACTTGAATATGAGTGCGTGTGTGTTTTTGACAGATTACCACGTTACGCATGTCAGTTCATTGAGATGTGTTTGATGGTGACTGCGGATCATGGGCCGGCTGTGTCTGGTGCTCATAACACCATTGTGTGTGCTCGTGCCGGTAAAGATCTGGTGTCCAGTCTGACCTCTGGACTTCTAACGATAGTAAGATCAGTCACTGTATACACAACTACAGCTTTACTAACTAAACCGGTTCTGCTACAGTCTGGCAAGAACAAGAGTTCAGTCAACCTCATATCAAATATGAAATATGAGCAAACAGAGAATGGCCATATTTGATTTTGCTGATATTTGTTGTCAATAAACATTAAGAAAACATTGAATTGGTTGTTTAATAATGATTATATATGATATTTAACATTAATATGATAAGAAACATTTAAGAAATATACTAATTAAAAAGGAATGTTGTATTTAATCTGAAACTGAATTGTTTGTTCCTGTTCTGCAGGGAGATCGATTCGGTGGCGCTCTGGACGCAGCTGCTAAACAGTTCAGTAAAGCGTTTGACAGCGGCCTGCTGCCCATGGAGTTTGTCAACAAAATGAAGAAGGATGGCATGCTTATTATGGGCATCGGACATCGAGTCAAATCAGTAAATACACACAAATACAGAGAGAAACACACAGATTACTTATATGTAGGGATATCAGGGCAAAAATCTACCAAAATTTGAGTCTTAATTTATTATTCCATGTAATGTTTCAGTTCCCTTTCGAAGTGGAACTCAACACTGCACCTTGGGGAACATATTGGGGAACACCCAGCTCAGCTCAACCCAAATCCTACACATACGCACACACACACACACACAGAGCAGCTCAGATACTGCTCAAAAATTGATTAAATATGTGCTAACACTATGGGGAGCATGTGTAAACACATGCCAATAAACCATAAATTAAAGGTTGTACTGTCTCCTGAGGCAGATCTTGCCATCTGTGCCCCTATGGTTGGGTCTTATGGCTCGTTTCCACTGAGTGGTACGGTACGGTACAGTTCGGTTCGGTACGCAATTATTTGCGTTTCCACTGTC
>JAOTRC010000014.1:8407922-8418700 GCA_027497675.1 Cyprinella lutrensis | reverse complement strand
CATCAATGTGTACTTACATTTACGAGTCATTAAATCATGTTTAATTTGGACTTCTCTGTGCATGCTCTTTGAGGTGGGCCCCATAAACCACCATTATATGACTGACCGACAAAAACGGTTTGACCTAAAAATATCAAAATTGAAACTACTGCCGAAACAAAGATATCTACATCTTGGATGAGGTAAGCTAAAACATATCAAAAATTAATTTCAAAGTGAACTATACTTTTAAGACCTCGTGCTGCCTATAGGCTGAACACGTAATACGCATACTCATGACTTTTCACACCATTTTCACCAATTCACATTTTTGTAGTTTTCACAGAGACAATAACAGTATCCATTTCAAAAACTTGCACTTTGAAACCCGTTTTCAAAAGTTTGCCTTTTAAGGTTCCAAAACATAGCTGTCGTGCAAATAAACTGTCAAAACGGATACACTGTTTTTCCGTTATTAGTTGAAAACGGTGACGTTTTTGAACAGCCCCCAAGGTAAAACTCAGCTAAATATCTTTTTACAACTTCCTTTATCCTTGACAGGTGTTTCAACTGAGTTGACAAGAGTGAATTTGCTAATGGAGGTTAAAAGTGTTCGTAGAGCAATTAGAGGAATCGTTCTTGAGTAATGTGACATGATATTCCTGAGGTGAGGATGATAAATGATACTGTCATGGAACCAGATAATATTTGACTCAAATGTTTGTGATATGTATTACAGATATGTAACACTTCTGAGGGACGCGAAAGAACAGTGATACACACATTTAATGCCAAAGTCATGCCAAAATCATTGAGACACAAAGGTGCTGATAAAACAAAATATTATGAAACCGAAAGATGGCGGAAATCTTCTTTTCATTAAATGCAAGTCTCAGTCTGGTGTGGTTCAACATTACTTGTTGCAGCCGTCTGGCGACTCCAAGTTCAAAGTAATTATCTCCAAGCCAGTTTCCCATCCTTTCCTGCCTTTTATGTCTTTTTAAAAGTACAGAGCTCGCTCAAAGCATTTCACTACAGTTTGGCACGGTCCAATACGGCAGTTACCTTGATGATGGGGACCATCGACCAGAAATAAATTGCTCTGGGTAACAGGCATGTCAGGTGGCCATATAATCAATCTTTCAGGTCCATGGACAGCGGCGATGTGTAAAGAAATTTAGCAGCGGCATTGTGAAAAACCATTAACTACGTGCTGCCAGGAACAAGCTGCTCACAGATGAATGGTTGAACATGCAGCGAAACACACCTGAAGATCTCGCATGAGACCAATAGATACAAAGAGACCCTTCCCAAACCCCAGCGGGAAGTCGGTGGGCGATAGTTTCCACATCCTTTGATCTTCTTATCTGCTAAATACAAGCACTTCAAGATTCATTCAGGCTGCCAGAAAAAAATGCTTCAGCCGAAATTGATCATCACATGCACCAAACCTGAACCCTCATGAGAGCCACTTTCCATGCACTCCAGAAAAAATTCATAATGTTCTCTAGTTAAACATGTAGTTAAATGCATTAAGGGTCCTTTTTTAAATATTTAATATTATTTTTCATTAGTCACTAATCAAAACAACTTTCATTTGCTAAGTTTTGAACAATTGTTCATGATTACCATAGACTAAAAAAAGCAACTGTCACACACTGTCTGCACTTCGAAATGCCAATGCTAAATCTAGCCGTGTTTATAACTAATTATCAAGCTTGTCATCAGAGACAAGCAGACAGATGGTGATACATCAAGCAAAGTTGATGGAACACTGCTGATCATTGTCATAGGTGTTGAAACAGAAATAGGGCCGTCAATGCCTTATGTTCAATTGATAGCACAGTGTGATAAAAGTTAAACTGAACTGCATTTTGATAACATTACACGGAATATTTATATATTATCGGTAACACTTTACAATACGTGTGCACTAATAGCATTAATTCATGCTTAACTAATGCACAGATAATACTGAATTAATGTGTAACTAATGATTATTTAAGCTATTTATTAATGATTACCACATTAGGAACCAATTAAGAGTCTGTAGGGTTAACGTATTAGTTCATACATGATTTTTTTTAATATAATATGTAATTGTGGATTAATTCCATAATAACTCATTTTTTTAATTAATAGTATTAATTAATATGTTAATTACCATAATGAGCCAAAGCCTTGTATTTCAACTTCCAGATAATATGACAGGTACACTAGTATGCATTAATACATGATTAATTACTTCATTGTTAGTGCAAATTCATGTGCATATTATTACAATTATACTAAATGACTAGTTAATAATGATGTGCCCCAACAAGTAAAGTCATAACATAATGATACCTTTGCAAATCATTAGCTAATGATTAATTAAAGCAGACAACTGGAAGTTGAAGTGCTTTGACGAATTGTGGTGATTAACTCATTAATTTACACTATAAATATGTTATTAAGGAATTAATAATGACACATTGAATTAATAGCAAGTAAATTATTACTTAATGTATTAATCTTATAGACTCTTTATTAATTGCTGATACAGTAATCATTAATTAATGGTTTAGTTCATCATGAGTTATACATTAACTCATAATTATCTGTGCATTAGTTAAGTATGAATTAATGCATATTAGTGCACCCGTATTGTAAAGTGTTACCAAAAATGTTATATTTTAACCACATATCAAAGTTATTAGTGAATACAACCAGTCTCATAAAAGGAATAAGGCATCAGTGCCTATGTGAATCATGTACACATCACTTGTTTAATTCTAATCCTGAAAATTGCACAATGCTCAGTTATTTGACCGTGTGTGCCATTAGATGCAGCAGATCGCATGTGTTATGAGAAGCTGAACATCGAGGGTACGGAGCGTGGAAACTGCGGTCAGGACAGCAGCTCGCGGAACTGGATTCAGTGCAATAAACAGTGAGCAACAACCACAACACAGCTTCATAACCTTTTCAGTGGCATCGTTTCTCTCTTTGCTGGAACAATCCTTCGCTTTCCTCTTTATCTGTCGTTCACTGCTTTCTTTTTCAGGGATGTGTTGTGTGGATTTTTATTGTGCACTAATATCACGGTGAAACCACGGTATGGAGACTCACATGGAGAAATCACAAGTCTCACCATCTACCATCAGAACAAGTACCTGGATTGTCGGTAAATGCATATTATTTTTTTCTTTTCGAAATTATTTATTTATTTTAAGCATGCTCCGAAATTTTCAGTAGCACCTCAATGCAGTACATGAGATCCATGGGGAGGAGTCGGATCAAGATCCAAGGGGTGGAGATGGGTAGGATTAGGGGTGGGTTTAATGATTAGGGGGCGGAGTTGGATCTGGATCCAACTCCTCCCCGTGGATTTCATGTTCTGCAGTGAGAACCATCTCGAAATTTTTACTGGAAAACAGAATACTGGTTTAGGACTACCCGAATACTCTTGTTTCAGGTCAGATGGAGGTCTTCTCACTTGTCTATGAAGTCTCTCTGCTTTTTCAGAATCGTTCACATTTTTAAGGCACAATAAAAAAAAGTTAAACTAAATAAATAAATAACCCAATCCCATTAAAAAATGTAAAAATGTGATAAAATTATGATTTCTTATGATGTGATTTGTATGAAAACTTCAGATTTTTTTTTAGAAAGGCCCACACCTAAAATTAACCATTAGTGAGGCATAAGCAAATTGTAAAAAAAAAAAAATAAATAAATAAATAAACAAATGTATGGATGAGATTTCCAAAGCAATACATTTATTATCCAATAAGAGGATAGATGCATAAACTATGATGAAAACACATTTACCAAATAAATCCCTTGATGTGCAACAAAAAATTCATGTGAATTTGCCTAAACAGTGGATGTGATTGGATATCTGGACTAACCGACAAATTTTATTGCACAGCATCTCAAATGTTGGTTTGATGTTTCTGAAATGTCAGAGCCAAAGTCTGTCATCAGTATGATTTGGTATAAGGACCTCCCAGAACTCTCACCTGACAAAATCTGAGCTGTTGTTTGTGTGTGTTTAGTGGGGGTCATGCAGTGCTAGAGGACGGCACCGATCTCGGGTACGTAGAGGACGGCACGCCGTGTGGTCCTAATATGATGTGCCTGGACCATCGTTGTCTGCCAGTAACCACCTTCAACCTGTCATCCTGTCCCGGTTCGACCTTCTCTCAAGTGTGCTCTGATCACGGGGTGAGCTGCTCATCTTTGACAAATCTGACAAACTCACATACTGTCTGTTTTGAGGTCAGCGCTGTTTTATTAAATGAGATGCAGTGACACGGATAAAATATCCCAAGTTACATTTGCCATTCTGTAGGCTGGGATTGTTTACCCACCCTCATGTCATCCCAAACCCACAAGATCGTTCATCATAGAGCAAGTTTTAGCAAGTTTGTGAGGATATAAAATGACTGGTAATACTCTAGATTTTAGAAATAACTATGTTCATGCAGGGACAAGGTAATTAAGCGATTTAGAGAATGGTTGGTTTTGTTGTGAGTGAAAAATAGCCGATTGTCAAAAAGTCTAATGTGAATTTAACATTTTTCAAATTTAATTAGCAGTCATTTAAGTGACAATGTGACATAAAGTAACAAAATTGTCATTCATCCTTAATTCTCATTGTAACTTTGACTGCTATTCCAGATCGTTTTGTTATACTGTAATAGTATGAGCCAAGGTGTTTTCCCCCATGTTTTGGCTTATCTAGATATTTTATGCCTCTCGTTTTCAGACATGCAGTAATGAGGTGAAGTGTATCTGCGACTCTGATTACACTGGGAAGGACTGCAGTGTGTATGACCCCATTCCAGACCCCCAGCCTCTAGACGGTCCTGAGAAATACAAAGGTTCACAACACCACACATTCGATGTAATACTAGCATGTTTAGTGGTGTAACTGGGATCGTAAGTGCATGTGTCGCGGTGTTAGAAGGCAGAAACGCGACACACCTCTTCCAACTCCCAGAGTTATCCTTCCCATCCAGATCCAATTCTAAACCACATCTTTATAAAATACGTATAGACCTACACAATAAAACTTGTTGAGGATAAATTATTTAAAATTGGTCAATTCCAGCGTTATGGACGTGACATTTGCAGTAAAAACTTGAAATATAAATTCTCATGAAATGCATTTAATATTAATATATTGAAACGTGTTAATATATCCATACTCCCTTAATAAAGGAGTCCAGACATTAGAAAAATATAAGTCTACACATCATGCATTTTATATTTAATATGACATGAGGGGAATACAAATGTGTTACGGACTTGACACAAAACATCTTTAATTTTTTAGGTGGCAAAATATTGTTATAGTTGGTTCTGTGAATTACAATGCACAAACCAAAAGTAATACTGCCTACAGGATGAAGAAGAATTGGTTCTCTCCAGAACATAAAATATTCATTTTATTTTATTTTTCATGTTCACATTTATGTGGAAAAAATGTGACAATTCTGGAAGAGGCACTAAAACTTCCATAGAGACCTCAAACAGAAAGCACAAAGCATTTTCTTAAGCTGAATTTCATTTTGTATTAATTGTATCTTAATTTTAATCATGTTTCATCAACCAATTACCTGGATTTAATAAATAAGATGTAAATATAGCAGACTTTAGATAATCAGGAAACGGAGGAACCGAGCTGGACTGGAGCTCGTCTCATAAATGAACCGAAAATCAGCGTGAGGTTTCCTACTGGGCTCACAGACCTGAGAAATATCTAAAATGTCTACTTTTAAACAGAACAATTCAAAACAATGTAATCCATATGAAAAGTGCATTTCAATCATGTATTATATATATTTTTAAAAAGTGTTAGCCCACGGATACATTTATGAGGGTTTATTTAATTTATTGCAATCAACAAATGATATCAATTAGTTAAAGCCACAGTTTTAAAGCTTCCCAAGGTGCAATTTATACGACGAGTTGAAGTTTGCTGTACTTTATATAGGCATACACGAAGTGAATGACAGCAATCATTCAGTCAGTGATGAATTAATAAAAACATTATGAATAAAACGATGCACAATTGTAGTTTAAGTTTGCGCTGACACTATATTTACCTTTTTGGAAATAATCCATTTATCCTGAGGAGAAACAAGGAGTGAAAGAATGAGCGGTTCCACACGCATGCCTGGGAAACTCATGAATATTAATGTAGGCTTCGCCCACTGCCTCTACAGATGCACAACTCACTTTTGCACCACCTTTCACGGTGCACTTGGTGCAAAAGGGAGAAACTTGTCACTTGAAAGCGAAAAACAGTGTTTGAGATTCGTCGCAGCAGATTTAAGAGTTAACTAGAGTTATGTACTTGTGTTTGTGCTAGAAAAATATTCAAGACATTTGTGAGAAAATATTCCACAAGTGTGCAACTCATTGGATAAATTCACATACTGATTTGTGGATGAGCAAAATTTCTCGGTGACTTCACATCTTTTTTGAATGCATTTTGCGCCATATTCACTACAGCAACTGCAGCAAAAATGTGAGCGTACGAGTTTCTTAATTTGTGATTTGTAGAATAGGATTTGTGCTCTTGCAATGAAGAATTTGAGAAGGTGTAACTGTTGTGTTGTGTTTATTGGAAGATAAAAAAAGTCTACAAGTTTGCAACTCTTAAAACATTTCTCTCTGTGACTTCAAATTTACTGATACACATGTGTGGCTATTCTCTACAACTACAAATTTCACTGTCACAGGTTTCAGTTGATTTGCCCCAAAAATATCTCCATACTGTTAATCTAATCTAGCCAAACACGCTTCAAGGGTATAAACAGTAACTCAGCCTATCATCCTCCAATGATGATTTCTCCAGATCTGATCTGAATTTAACATATAATCTCCAGTAATGGACAGCATGCTATCGGATTATATGATCAAGTGAACGTATGAATATACATTTATATTAAACGCAGTAAATGAAAATTCTGTCAACATTTACTCAATCCAGTGGCGCTTCTACATTGAATTACACCCTGGGTGAGACCCCCTTCAAGTACAAGTACAAGGATTTTTTAAAACTGCTCGTGCCGCCCTCATGAAAAAATGCCGCCCCGGGCCAGAAAACGCTACTGACTCAATCTCAAGTTGTTTCAAACTTGTATGAATCTCTCTCCTTACCTGAACTTAAAAGAAGATATTTTGAAGAATGCCTGTATTTTTTTATACTATAGAAGTCAATGAAGCCCATCAACTGTCTGATTACCAACATTCTTTAAAATATCTTCCTTTGTGTTCAGCAGAAGAAAGAAATTCATACAGGTTTGGAACAACTTCAGGGCGGGTAAATGATGACAGAATGTACATTTTTGAAGTGAACTGTTCCTTTAAGAGCTCTTGACCCACTTAAAGGGACATTGTCAACATTTACTCACCCTCAAGTTGTTGCAAACATGTATGAACACAAAAGATGATATTTTGAAGAATATGGGTAACAAAACAGTTGATGGACCCCATTGACTTCCATGGTTTGGACTTCCATAGTCCATTAAATGAAAGCAGATATTTAGAAACAAATAACAAAATCAAATGTTACCACAAGATGTCACTGCCGCCTGTCACAGGTAGCATGAAGCTAAAACTAATCATACATGTTACAGGAAGATGGGATTGCAAAATGAGAGATTTCAGTCATGAATAAAAACATAAAACAGGAATATAACTGCAACCCACGTGACAAATATGCCTTTACCTGTCTGTCCCCAGGTCCGAGCGGTACAAACATCATCATTGGCTCCATAGCAGGAGCGATACTGCTGGCAGCTATAGTACTGGGAGGAACAGGCTGGGGCTTCAAGTAAGGCATCCACAACAAACTGTTCAAGTAGCATTTTCCTCATTCCTCTTGATTTATGCTTTATTAGTATAATGCCTTTTAAGAAATTGAAAGTTTTTTTTTTTATTGGTTTACTGTAATGTCCTATCACTGAAAATAGACTTCAATAAATTATTTTAACCATATTCTATTATAGCATCTTATGACGCCTTTAATTATCTTGTCTGCTTGTCTGATTTTTATTGTAAATGCAGCTCAGTATTTTAATGTGACAAAGTCACAGTCTTATTCTCTCTCTGTTTTGTTTCTTGACTACAGAAATATCAGAAGAGGAAGGTATGAATCCGCCCAACAAGACATGTGATATCATACACCCGTCCATCTGTAGCATATATCTTAGTTTCTCCATTTAGTTTCTGTTTGTGTTTCATTTTTAAAAAAAGAAAGATAGAGAGAAACGTGGTCCCACTTTATATTAAGTGTCTTTACCATTTAAATGAAAGAATTTGAGATAATGTGCTTATCGTGTACATACGATTTTATGTTGTACTAATATTTTTAAATGACCTGCATATAATTACAGCTGTATTTCTGCAATTATAATGTTAACACTTCCATTACACTTTAACCTAATACACCAAACCTGTCTCTAACCTTACTCAAATCCCGCCTTGATAGCAGTGAAAGTGTTTTGAACACTGTAAGTTGTTGCTCTTAATATAAAATGTTGAATGTAAATACATAGCACTTAAAGACACCTAATGCAAAAGTGTGACCAAAAGTATTTGCAATCCTTTTTTACATATTCATATCAATATACCAATAAATACACACCACATTTATTTACAAATTCCAGGTCTCATCTCATCTCATCTAGATATAATAGATATATATTAGATATAATGCAGACCTCATTGAAATACCAATACAGAAACAATCCCGTAACCTCACAAAACATATATTTGAGCTATGAACAATAAATGACCCTTGACGTTTTTATCATATAATTGCTTCAGTAACTTTTAAAGTATTTGAAGTTACTCGTGTGGTCTTCATTTAGGCAAATAAAGAATATAAACTACAATACATAGTGAATTGTATCATTTAACATTCTTTCTCTTTCTATGTTTTCCTTCTTTTCTGTGTCTATTCCCCAGATCTGGAGGGGGATAAAGCATGTCATCTACTCTCCTGTGCTTCTGCACTGTGTTCTTTAAACTTTGAGGGAAACAGAAGAAACTACCAATGTCTTCCACTCTCTCTCCAAACTCCCTTCTGTCACTTCCACTTCCTGTTACTGCCTGTCACCTGTTGCCTCGAAACACTCCAGTACATCCCATGGTAACATTCTTTAACTCTCTTTTAAGTCATAATTTGCTCACCATTATGTTGTTCTGAACACATACTTTCTTTCTTTTGTGAAGCACAAAATGAGATTTTGAGCAGAAATGTCACATTGTTGAGGTCTGGAAACAGACCAAAAAAGTACCATAGAGATTGCTTGTATGCTATATGCAGATCTGCACATTCAAACATGGCGCCTCGTGACGCATCACTTTAGGTCAATAGTCAGAATTATCAGTACAAAAACAAAATGTTATTAAAATGGTTAGACATTTTTATGTATTATACTGGTCCTAATCAGCGAGCTGCCACATTAATCGAAACCGACTCTGAAAAGCCGTGACTTTTCACGTTTTTTCATGCGGATGTTTCAATCTCTCAAAATATATATGGATTTCCCAGTAGAAATCTACCTAAAAAAACGGAATGTCTTCCTGCATTCCATGTTTACCCTCATACGAGTCTGATATCTATACTCTTGCTGCTTTTAATATCATCCATAATAGTTAAAAAAAACATGCATAACCATATGAATGTACTTTTATGTAACAAAAAATAAGGCATTGCTTGTATGAGTTTAATGTAGTTGGCTATATATTTTTCATAAGCACATAGCTGAGTGAGGCAAGGCCAGGTCATTTTAGTAAAATATGTATTATGTATAATTTGTAAATCTTATAAGAGGAACACTGAGCTGAGAATACGTATGTATGTATATAATGTATATGACAGCAGTATTTTGCCCTTCGACTGTAAAAATAACACTGTCAGATAAAAGCACAAACAAATTTATAGGGGTCGAGAATGAAGACGACATTGATACCGATGGGCAATAGTCAAACTCATATTTCCAATCATTTATATGTTACAATCATGTCCACTTTATAGTTTAAAGTAAGGTGCACAAAGTGACTTTGTTTTTCTGTTCTGTTTCTTAGACTTTATATTGACCGCTATCAATGTGGAGCAAGGTTAGAACACTTTACATATTTAAATTGTTAATTTTATTTTTTAAGTACTTTTAGTTACTTGTTTTGATAGATAATAGGTAATTCTATTTTTATTGTAGTTTTAATTTTATTTTATTTTATGGACATACAGTACTTCAGTTTCAAACATTCAGGAACAAGCGAGACTTTAGAGGAAAGAAGCATTTGTATTTACCATAAATCATAAAAAAACAACATATCAGCTCTATGCTGCTTATTGATTCTCGCGCTGAGCCAGCGGAAAAGCAGAAGGGCGGCAGTGCGTTTACACACAAAAGGTGCAGTCAGACTGGATCATTTCTACTCTCTTGTACGTTTTCTTGTCGCCATTGTGTACACAATGAAATATCAAACTCACAAATTGTACTGATGGACATTACATTAGTTTTCTTGATAATTTTCCATCCTGTTAGACTTTATAATATCAAAATCCAGTTCTTAAAGGGGTCATGAATTGGCTTTTTAAATTTTATTATATTGTTTTCTTAGGTTAAGGTTTAGCTTAGGTTTTTTGCATTCAAAAACATCAAAATGAATAAGTAATAGGCTATTTTGTACCCAAGTTTTGACCCTACCTGAAAAACGCTCAGTTTTTATGGGCGTCTTGCACTTAAGACTTGGAAGTAAACACCCACTGCTGTGAGTGGATAACAGTT
>JAOTRC010000014.1:8364612-8376490 GCA_027497675.1 Cyprinella lutrensis | reverse complement strand
ATGCAGATCTATCCCTCACAGCCTCGCTTTCATTCTCATTAAAAATCAAAGATGGCGCTGCCGTGAATAAGGCGTATAGACTTTGTTTTCAACGTGTAGCCTATACTGGCATTACAAATTAAAACAGAACAGGGAGAAATATCGTTTTGTGTTGTGTTGTTGCAAATAGCCTTTTCCTGAAGACATTTTTCAGTAACTTGGAGTTACAACACAATGCTCATATTTCTCCAATTTTGATATCTTTGAGGAAAAGAATAACCATTTTCTGCAAGAGAGAATCTATAGGGTCATGAATCTTAATATGAAGTCTGTATATTCAGTTGCAACAAGTCAACAAAATGCTCAAATATATAATATTTAATCAATTTAAAGACCCGGAGAAAGCTTATAAATACATTAAAAAAGTTGATTACTTCCGTAACTATCAGCACACCTAATATTAACTCTGGCAATATGGAATAGGACCCATGTTAATCCCATGCAAAATGTGTCATGCATTATGGTGATTTGTAATTGTAGAAATGCTGTTTCATATTCCTATACCTTACTATTGGCACATCTTATTGGAAGCCAATTTACTGTCAGTTTGAGTCTTTCTTGTGAGGCAAAGAGCTTCCACATGTTCAGTACGAGCTAAGGGGTTCAACCTATTATGACTGAGTGTCTCGGGATAGCCACTGAATGAATGTAATGATGCCATAGAATTATATGCCTTCCAGTACATGACTCATTGTGGCACCAGCAGGGAAGCAAAACGACAAGCACTGCCTCTTGTGCAGAAAATCCATCAAACTTGGGAACTTGCTAAATAACTTCATCTGACCCTGTATAAAGTGTGTAGCTTTAATTGGATTTGCACATTTACTCTCTGAAATCAACACTCAATACATGAAAAGTAAAGGTTCATTATTGGCATCAAAGGTTTCACCTTTGACACCCAACCTTTCCATTGCACAAAAAGTGTTTCATAGCAAATTTTTAGATTATTCAAATGTAATATGGTTCTTTTAAGAACTGTTCCTTGAAAGGGTTTTTGGAGAACTCAAATGGTATCAAATCTATAAGGCATCACGGTGAAAACCTATTTTGGTTTTTAAGAGTGCAGGACTTGGGCCTATTGTCCAAAGTTTTCGGTAAAGTTCAAGTCTATTGATCTTTCAGAAATATACAAAACCTTAATTATTTGAGATTGAGGTTGTGTCCCAGTTTTCAAAGGGTAGAATTTCACAACTTCATCAATTGCAACTTCTTTGCAATTTCCAACTAATTTACCTAAATACCCATTACAAATAAGAAAATAGATTCTTGGTGAAAAAGTTAACAGATTAAAGATTAGAATGATTCTCCTGAAGTACACATCTGACACTACATAATTTTGATTTAGCACATGGACAGCCCTCACAGCAGGCAGGTTACAAACGGCTTATCTGTTTATTCACTCGCAGGGCTCGTAAAAAGGGTCATCATGACCACTAGTCAGCAATAATAGTGGAACATTGTGTCGTACTGTTTAAACCAGAATCAGGCAAAAGTGAAATGATGAAAAAATGTGTTCTAAATATGTTGAACTGAAAGTGAAAAAACTATTTAAGGAGAAAGATTAAAATGGAAATCTCTATCTGAGATCACTAACCTCATCTCAAGTGTTTATCTGGTGACCCCTGAAATGACCTCACAGCTTCTTCTGATCTTTTCCAGAGGGTCACAGGAAATAAAGTCCTCTAGCTGCTTGTCTTTACGTGGCTGAAATGAAGACAGTTCCGCTTTACTGATTACAAGAAGATGTAGCCTATTCCTCATCATGCACATTTTATTACGTAGCTAAATCTTTGGCAAATCAACACACTGCCACTTCTGTGGCCAATATCTCAAATTTACTTATAACTCTCTAGTGGTTCAAACCATGTGTGCCATTTTTTTTCATTTGCTAGAGAATTAATGCAAGAAACAAAGCTTAAAGTTGTGCAGTTATAAAAGTGAAACCTTCCATTTTTGTTTCACAAGCTTAATTGTTTTTCATATCTTTCAAATCTAGACTACAAGAGAGATTCATCTAAATTTAAAATAGCCTAGCATGTTGGCCTTTGTATCACTTTTTGTATCACTTTTTGTATCACTTCATGTATCACTTTTTATACTGTTTTTACCAATGAAGAGATTTCATAGAGATTTTTAAACTAAATCTAAGCAGGCTACAGGGAGGCTAATGATTAAAATAATTTATCAAAATCTTGTGCAAATTAGTTTCTATCATTTTGATTATTTATGTCATAGCCTATTGTATTTGCTTTGTTTTGCTCCAATTTATTAATATTTAAATAAAAGCCTTGGACTTACGAAAAAAAAAAATCGCCCATTTTATTGTTTTAAATATTCAGAAGCACGTTAAGTAAGTAAATAAGTAAAGGATATAGATTTTGCAACCAATATTTGGTTCCGACCATAGACTTTGGTTTGGACCATAGACTGTTAGACAGGTTCGTAGTAGCCTAAATGACAAGTTGTTTGTCCAATCAGCGTTGAGAATTCGTTTGATTAAAGCGCTACTTACGTCATCTTTACGCAAACGAGCTGCATTCTTCCCAAACAGTCAGAAAGCGCGTGATAAGGTAAGACACGCGTTCATTCACGTTTAACAGCAACATTAGCTCCTTTGACATCACTTAAAATGTTTATTTTTATAGTTCAAACAAATTTTTACGGTAAAGTGGAAAATAAACCAGTCAAATCCTTATGTGAAATAAATAAGTTGTTACCTTAATAGAAAATTACCTTAAACGCGTAGGCCTACACCTGTAATATTTAAACCATAAAAAAAGTCCAGTTCACATATTGTGTTAGCTACTAATTTGGAATCAGTGATTCATGTGGATGTGAAAGACGAGTAGGCTATCCCAATAAACGTGTTTCTAAAGTAGTCAGTGTTGTCAATCAGTTTTCAAGGCGATTATCAGACTCTCGGTGTGATAAATTCAGTTCTCATCCCACTATTGTGTTTTGAACCCCCGGTACGGAAGAGATTCTCTCTAATCCGTTGTTTTCTCTGGTTTGCTGAGATATGAAAGTCCTGCTTTAAACCCAACTCAATCCCTCAAAAAGCCCTTTCTTTCAACCTGTGGAAATTCCACATTTTGATATTTAATCCAGCTAATTATTTTTTTTTATTTTTTTTTACCCAATAAGCATCAGATGCGTGCGTAGCCTGTGACAATGCTCCATATAAGTAGGCCTATAATTTGCAGTTACTTCCTAATTGTGGATTGGGTGTTAATCTGTGTATTGCTGTTTTCCATTCTTTAATTATACACCACTTAATATCTGACAGACAGCATGGGAATGTGTTTTTCCTCAATAATATGTAGAATAAAGTAAAATTATAAACTTTGATATATTTTTGGCAGTTCATTCCATTAGCTTTTGTGATTTGCTGGAATTTGATTTTAAAAGCGTATATCATTAATTGAGAGTCATAATCGCACATTAATTGGATGTTTTAGATGGTCTATAAATTTGCTTATAATATTTCACTATTGTTGAGGATTAAATTGTGGAAGCATGTCACACATACTTGTCACTGTCCTAGCATGTGTCAGCTACCAAAAAATCTGAAATCTTTATTTGGATCTCACTAGTTAGTGGAGCTGTTTCATTCGTTTCAACAGTAACACCAGTTCACTTTAGGCCATCTTCCACCCAAGCGGCCTGCTTTGAGATTTTGTTATTCTTATTCGCATGATTTGTGGAGAAAGGTCTACACATGTCGGACAAATCATGGATAGGCCACTTAAGATGTCTTTCAGGTAATCTGAGCGCTGATTTTGATCGTGTCCTCCCCCTCCTCCCCCGCGGTGATCGCGCATCGCGCCTCATTCTCACTCCCATTACGCAGCGGGATTGTCATGAAACTGTGAATTGTTTGCTGCTCAAATATAGTTGACCTGGAGCCAGCAGTCTGAGGGGTTGAGGAGTGACCATCCCTGCCTCCCTCCCCCCCTCTACATCAGCATGACAAAGCACTGGGGGGGTCCGGGCTTGTTGGCACCACCCGTGATCATTGTAGGAACAGGAGCCCAACGCGACCATCACCTTGACTGCAAGACCGGCTTTTCCTCTTCCAACCCCAGCTGTCATTGCACCACAAACCCACTGATGGAGTTCGGAGGCCGACTGGATAAGTCCACAGGGATGGCGCAGGACTCCAGAGGCAAACCATCGGATCGGAGCGCATGGGTACTGGAGGATGGAAAGTCCAATGGAGGAAAGAAGAAGAATTATCAGCGTTATCCCAAACCACCGTACTCTTACCTTGCTATGATTGCCATGGTCATCCAGAACTCTCCGGAGAAGAAGCTCACTCTATCAGAGGTTGGTCACTCACTTTTTTGTCTTGGTCAAAATCCAACAGGGAATAATAATCACAGTTAACTGCAAAATAAAAAAAAAACAAACAAAAAAGATGCAGAAACAATTGTCAAAATGAAAACCTACTTTCATTACAACAACAAAAAAAAAAAGATGCAGAAACAATTCTTAAGTCTCGGAACACAATTGATTACAAACAAAACGGCATAGGCTAACTCATTTAGACATTTTTTGAAGCAGAAATATTTTCTTGTAAAGTAGCCCAAACATTTAGGCTACTTTCAAAACACATTTTACAAAGTAACATTTCATCATGTTTCGTCAACATTTTTTTTTTTTTTTACTAATTTATGAGTTTTCAGCGTCTCAGCTAACTATTATCCTTATCAGTAGCCTAGATATAAGCCGTGCCGTAACGTTTACACTTTCAATTTAAGTTGTGAGGCAGCTGAATTACTTTCATTTAGAAAATCTTATTTTTCATTCTAAAATCTTCTTAGATCCTTTCAGATTTAAGGTTCTAAATGAATAGAAGTTATTTTAGTGTTATATGCTACTTTAACAGGAATTACCTGAAAAAATAATATAAAACTTTGCCTAATTGTACCATCACAACACATGGCGTTTATTTCCACAAATAACCTGCATTAAGTTTACATGACGTGAGTTTTTATTGCTGGTTGCCTGGGGCGCGTAGGGCTAATCTGTCTCGTGTCTGGATCTCGATGGGGTTTGTGTTGTGAATAGTGAAAGCAGAGGGCGATACTCTATCATGCTGATATCGGTGTCTGGAATCACACTGTGCCACAATTACTTGGCGATTGTTTCGAAATGTCGCAACCCCGACATGTAAGAAAGAATCCGCGATCCGGATTAATTGTGTGCTGACTATTCAAGAGTGACTCCTGTATTTTGGTTGACGAATCGAGGAACCTGTTAGAACCTGTTACAGGGGATTGGACTAGACGTTTTCTTTAATTAAAATAGCACTTAGATCCTGTATTTGGTAATTTAGGGCCATTTAAAATGGCAAACAGAATGTTCCCCCGTTCCCAAATATGGTTCCTATTTTTTTTTTTTTTTTTTTTTTTTGGAACCAAATAAGAAAGTTCTGGGAACTTTCCCTGTAGGTTACATTTTTAGGTTCTCCTAAAAGGAACGTTTCCCTAATCTTAAGTGAACGTTCTATTTACGTTAAGAAAACTTTCTTGGAACCAATAGGGAACGTTCCCAGAACCTAAAATTGTTAGCTGGGAAATTCAGGATAATATTAAGTGTCCGTTTTTACATTTATAAAATGTCACCCCACAGAAAATAATGATTTAAAATGTGATTTTATTGAGACACACATGCACACATAGGCCTATATGATATATCGACCTAGATACATGCATGCACACATATGTGTGTGTGTGTGTGTGTGTGTGTGATTCTGTCCTACACACACATATATTATATCATATATGTGTGTGTGTGTATAGGCCTATATCACATATGTGTGTGTGTGTACATCCTACAGTTGTTTTCAGGAAGTTATGTATTTTTAGTAATATAGTAATCAGCTGTATGTTTTGAATCGGTGCAGTTTAGAAGCTGTGGCCAATATTAATTATATGTTTGAAATAACTATCACTAAATTGTCTTCATGGAACAGATTCTGAAGGAGATCAGCACTCTCTTTCCATTCTTCAAGGGGAATTACAAAGGCTGGAGGGACTCGGTCCGACACAACCTGTCCTCCTACGACTGCTTTGTGAAGGTATGTTTGACTTCAAGTAATGAAAAATTACATCATATCTTAGTTTGACTTCATCCTGTTGCCCTCTCCTCCTCTCTCTAGGTTCTGAAGGATCCTGGTAAACCCCAAGGTAAAGGTAACTTTTGGACTGTAGAAGTGAACAGAATTCCACTGGAGCTGCTGAAAAGACAAAACACGGCAGTGTCCCGTCAGGATGAAACCATCTTTGCTCAGGACCTGGCCCCGTACATCTTTCAAGGTTACACCCCGTCGAACAAGTCCAAACCTCTGCCTGCTGACCTCTCATTACCCCCTGTTCCCACCCGTCACAGCCCGCCCCAGTCAGAGGACCCCTATCGTCCCAAACTGGACTCTACGTTTGCCATAGATTCTCTCCTGCATAGCCTCAGACCTGCCAGTTCTGCCGGGGAGGGGGTTCGAGAGAGGGAATGTTGGGGACCCCCTCAACACACTCGCTCTGCCACTCCACCTCGCCCTTGTAACGCCTCGTACAACTGCAGTTCGTCAGCCAGCTCCGTCAGTCCCGCGTCAGATATGTCCGATGAGGACTGGAGAGGGGTGACTCTTGTCGGGAAAAGGTCAAGTGATCGAGAATCCACTTCTGATGGATACAGTGACTCCTGCCCCCCACCAAACAAAAGCTCCAAGCATGGCATCACTCCTCCGTGGGAGCTCCCGACCTCCTACGCCAAATACACCCCCCCAAATGCGGTAGCCCCTCCTAGCATGCGCTTTAACGGAAACCCGTTTATGCCGCTTGGCGGGATTCCGTTCTACAGTTACAGCGGTGCGCACGTCACATCACACTTGATCGGTCACCCTTATTGGCCCATTCTACCAAGTGGGCCGGTTTCCATTCAAGCTCCTCCCCTTCTCATGGACTTGGACAGCATGTTGCAATCTGTTCCTCCCAATAAGAGTGTGTTCGATGCGCTTGGCTCCAACAATCAGACTTCTCACCCCACTCCAAACCAGTATGCCCTTCAGAACGGACCTTCCCTTTGCAAATATTCTCTTTAAACTGTCTATCTTGTTATAGTCCTGGAAAAACTTACCATCTTTGGCACTGGCCAGGTTTACACACACAGATTTTCAAGCAAAAATACTCAATCTGTGAATTGTCTCAGGGAATTCTTCTGTTACTGGAGTTAAGAAGGGCCAATATTGACCAAAGATTCTACCCGACCAATGTTGACACTGTTCGTCCAGTCATGTGACTTTCTTTGACACAATTACTACCTCAGACTTTTAATGTCCGTTGAGAGATTGGTACATTTAGCTGCTCTTGTTTCCTGAATGGACCGATAATTGGCGATAATGGAATACTTCACATGATCAATTGAATGTTTGCTGCTTGACCCTCCTACGAATCGACCAGAAATATTGTGCTGGACATTTGTAGGGATCAGGGAATGTGTTTGTGTGTGAATGTGTGCTTTTGAATCTGTAAGGAACCTGCAATGTTTACATAGATTGGCTTTTCTGCCATGAATGTGTCACTTTTTATGTGTTGCAGAGTAAACATGCATTTTTTTGTTGGAAATCTTGACTTTTGAATGGCTATTCTGACCTGATTCTGTTCCCCCAATGTGTGTTTAAAACTTTCATTTCACCCCCGACTCCACTTGGTAAAAGTCCAATCTCAGGCTCTGATAACAACTGTGGAGGCTTGACAGATCTGATAAGATCCAGTCTTGCACGCTTTTTTTCTGGCATGCATTCACTTTGAAGAACTGTAATTAGAGCCATTTTTTATCAGTCCACTGTGTCTCTAAGCCTTATCACAACCCTGTGTCCCTGTGGAGTATAGGTACTGTAACTATGATTTTTATAATCTGGTCTTCAAATGAATGTTTGTCACCTTTTGATCATGCATGCCTGCATTAAACTGTCCAGAAGCTCATATTGAGCAATTTGGTCAGTAATTGAATGTAAGGGTCATTTAACTGGTGGTCTGTGGTTGTCCCTTTGTCTGGTGCACGTCACCTCACCACCTCCTGCTGTTATTTTCTGTCCTGTCCTCCCTCAAATCACTCATTCACACCCCCAACACGTCCATTCTCTTACAGGTCCATTTCTTTATAATGGACCTTATGAGCATTTGTGGCTGATTAATAGGCTCCACTGAAGAGTTTGTAGAGTCTTTAGCCTATTGTATTATTGTCATGGCATCAATCAAACTGTTGTATTTGTGTCCATTTTATTGGTGGAATCCCATGGAAACATGTCCAGAAGCCTATAAAAGGTATAGATTTCATCTTCAAAGTGTGTACACAAATAGTTTCAGTCTGCAAGGGAAAGTGCCCCAAAGTTTTTTTTAAAATGTTTTTCATTTTATTTTGAAATGTCAATTATGAAGCATGAGATACAATCTCACAGAAAATACATGTGTGTTGTTGTATTTAGTCAGTCAAATGTTCAGTTTTTTGAGTTGTTACGGTCTGACAGTCACATCATAACTTTGTGGTTTGAGAAGCCCTGCACATCGCTATTTTACTTGAACCCAGTAATGAAATTGACAGGAATTGTAAAAATTAAGAGATTAATAATCAAATGCAACCTGATTTGACTTTGGTATTTTTTATGAGAAATACCATTTTCTTGGTATTTGTAAAACAATATTCTGTATTTCAAAAGATTAAAATGCAGTGGAACAAGAAGAACTAAAACTATATTGAAAACTAGCCTACAGTCAATAAAAAAGGTCAATCAACACTGAAGCTCATTTAAAACATATTTTGTTTTGCTCACACATTCTTTAATTCAGAAACTTCACCCACTATCCTCATTGTTTTCATTGTGGAGACAAATAAGAATGAACAAATCAAATTTAAGTAAAATCACAACCAATTGACCAAAAATTTTTGATTGTAAAATTACTAATTATTGCTTTGAACATGATCCAGAGCATATAGCAAATATAATTGGTGGTAGCTTACTATTGCTTGGAAGTAATACAATTATGAAAATAGAACTTTTGGGTTGTTTTGTTGTTGAGAAAACGCATATTAAAATGCTATATAACTTTTAAAGTGTCAGGATCAAAATATCAAATAGTCTATAATCGTTTTTTTTACTGTCTTTTTAAAAATCCTTCATGATGTTATAGATAAAGACAAAAGAATACAGAGGAAATGTGTGGCAGAAACGATTTTCTCGAAAAATGAATGACCTTATTCCTTTTTTGATTTTCTCAAATTTAATCTGTAGCCTTTACATCTCGTGTTGGGCAAAGGACCTTTGTAAGCACATGTGAAATACTGATTACATAAAGAAAGTTTGAATGAATAAGAAAATACGTCTCGACTATAAAATGCACCAAAACCCGTCTTCTCCCCAAAATAACAGGCTATTCAACCCCTGTGAATATACTATATAGCGCATATTTCAATCTGCATATTATTTTCTAATATAGGATATTGAATATCCAGACAAGTGAAATTACAAAGAAAATATGTAATAAGAACTGTAACTGTTGCTTAAACTGAAAAGATCTGCGTTCTCAAAGGGTATTGAAACATTTCGTGTGCAATACAATACAGAAAACAATCAAGCCTACAAAAAATATACATTTTAACAACCAATTTAATACAAAAATCGCCAAATGGCCAAAAAAAAAAAAAAAAATGAAAGCATGAGCAGCTTCAAAATAAGAAAATAAACCATGTTAAACATATCAGGCCTATAGGCCTATTATGCCAGTAATCATATTTGACGGTATATTTTTCATGCTTTCTGTGCAATTAGCCTGCTTTTAGATTGGCCTAGTTTTGAAATTTTGCAAATAATGAAATCACGTTTGAAAAAACGTCAACCAATGAAAGACTATATTAGGCTACATATTAAGTGAGGGATTTAAGTGAGTTAATGGTTTAAATAAAACCAATAACAGCTAATAAAAAACATGTTAAAACGTTACCAAAACACAACAATAATTCGAAATGGTAAAACGCTTATGAAAAACCAATAGGGCAAATTTTTAGTAATATGCTCAATTTTACAGATTGTGTAAAGAGGTAAAATAAATAAATAAAATTGAACATATAGGCTTTCAGGCCATAGCCAAGTCACATCTGTTGGCAAAAGGCACAATAATGATGATAAACAGCTGTCAGATTTTCCCCTTTGTTGACAGTACCTGGTTAGATTTAGATGGTAAATAAATATAATATATTAAGTTGGGTGTCCACCTTAGAGATAATCACCATATTTATAATGAAACCATCATATTCAAAAATATGATATTGATCATAATACAAATAAAACACAATTTATTGTTACTACAGTATATATATTACATTATTATGGGATCTACTTCAGTGCTTTCATCTTTACTTTTTTAAATGATTTTGTTAACAGAAAATAGAACAAACTTTGAACTAAAATACTGAACTAAACCTGAACTATAATAATATGGTTTTGATAATGTCTAATTACTGTATCAATATCCTGCTTTTGCCCATGCAAGTGAGCCTTTTACCCCGTAATCCATACCCCGTTAATATGATTTTTAAACAAAATTAAAACCTGTCATGGTTTATTTTTACATAAAACGTGATGTTCCATGTTCAATACAAACATACATTTTTAAACGAAACCTTTCGGTCGCATGACTTCAAACAGACAATTAGCCTACAAGATGAATAACTTAAAACCTAACATGACCAATCACTGCATTTCTAGACAACATTGTGTCATTAAAATATTAGAATGAAGGCTCTAATAGAAGGCATTGGGAAAGCTTATTTCACGAAAAAGCTTGGAAATGTAACACGCCTAATTGCGTTTTAAAAGTCGTTTTACAGAACTAAATAAGTGTATTGAGTTGATTTTTGTTAGCCTACTCCCTCCTTTTGTAAATGTTTCAGCAAAGTGCAAATTGTCCTCCCATTATATTGGAAAATAATAATGCCACAAACAAGACAAACGAACAATTCGTAAATAAATGATAGATATAAGAATATATATATATATATACACTGTACAGTATATATATATATATAGACCTATAGCATAAATAAAAAATAAATAGATTTAAGATTTAAAACTTTACATTTTGGTTTACTTTTGTATTTTTTCAACTTCTATATTGTATCCTTATGCATTTAACTGTAAGGCTAACCATAAAGCTTGGTAAATGCCTAGCCACACAATCGATTTATTTATGCACTAAAGGCCATTTGGCTATTTGCTTAAACTCCGATGTTTATGTTGGAGGTGGCATATGCACATTTATAAGCCATTTAATCAAGAAATCACATAAGAAAATACTTAAAAAAGAAAAGAAGCAACCTAAAAACCTTTCAAATTGCGCTGAGTGATCTGAAGTCTATCTACTCTATGAGTACTCTATGACTCTTTGAGTCTATCTACTCACCACTTTATATACCCAACTGCACATAAACCAATCTTTGTAAAACACTGTAGCAGAACAGAAAAAATACACTTTATAAGAGGTTGCATTAGACTTTATTTTAGCTTTCTTAAAAAACAGTTCACTAAAATGGATGACACAATGAGGTCTTCTTAAACTGTGTCCTGTGGCTTATGCAAGCAACGACGTTTAGAGGGAATGGTTTGGTCTCCATCCTGTTCATCCACACTTCCATATCCTCCTCCTCCAGGTGTGAACAGACTGAACATGTCCTGTCAGGAACAACACAGGTTATACGTACAAGGAGATTTTCTTTCTTTCTTTCTTTCTTTCTTTCTTTCTTTCTTTCTTTCTTTCTTTCTTTCTTTCTTTCTTTCTTTCTT
>JAOTRC010000014.1:8336468-8347823 GCA_027497675.1 Cyprinella lutrensis | reverse complement strand
CCCCTTACCAAAATTACTTCAACGGAAGGTTTCCAGATGGATATGCGGAGCAAATCCATCTGGCGGAGTCAGGTTATAAAATACAACCAACAGAACATATAAAACTGAGTCAAAAAGTTAAACAAACATCTTTAAGATTTTTTCTTTCCATGTGAAAGAGAAAACAATTACAAACTGAAACAGGAAGTGTTTCTGGACCAGTGTTGTTTACATCTTGCAAAATGGTCTATACAAAAAAAATCGACGCAGTGTGTACAGAACCCGAACTGGACAACAAGTTGCTTGCTAAAGACGTATTTTAACATGCATCACATTGATGTTTCTCTCTTCTATAAGTGCTTAAATAACAGTGAAAGTGGTACAAGCCTTGACTCATTCGTGTTGCCAGATCTTACAAGAAACAAGAACAAGGAAACAAGTACAACCCACAAAAACCAACATAAATCCAAGTGCTTATGCTGAAAATAAGACTAAAATTTCATGACCCACACCTGCTCACTTTAATAACTTCATAAACTCAATAGATTTATGAGCAAAACAAGCCCAGAAACGATTAAAATAAGTGGACATGGCAAAACTGGAAACGTGAGCAGCCTTACCAAGCATTAGCCATACAAAACACTTCCACTGACTCAAGTACTTAACTAAAATTGCTGAACATAACGAGTCTTTTGCTGCTATACAGCTCTTTTAGTCAGAATAGCGGAGAGCAAATACACAAGACGCGAGTCGTGTTCCATACATTTAAATGCATTTGTCACTCCTGAAACTTTAGGCTGTACATGGCCATAACACACATCACCCAGCAAAAGTGAAATGTACGTAAACAAACTCATTAGCCGATTTGACAGTTACTAGTATGTGAACATCAGCAGATCGGTAATATGTGCAGTGCACAAATTCTGTTCACAGAAACAGTAACTATTAAAGGGATACTCCACTTTTTTTTAAACAGGCTCATTTTACCACTTCCCCAGAGTTAGACAATTGAGTATTACCGTTTTCGAATCCATTCAGCCGATTTTCTGATATTTAGAAGAATATCAGTAACCAGACAGTTTCTGGTCTCATTGACTTCCATAATATATTTTTTTTCCTACCATGGGAGTTAATGAGACCAGAAACTGTCTGGTTACTGATATTCTTCGAAATACCAGAAAATCTGCTGAATACGAATTCGAAAACGGTAAAAGTCGACTGTTTAACTCTGAGGGAATGGTAAAATGAGCCTATTTCCAAAAAGGTGGAGTATCCCTTTAATGCAGTGTATGAGAGCTGTCCATGTTCTCGCTGTCCTCAGTGTAATCTTGTTATCAAATCAACAAGTTGCTACCTAGATAAGTTCAGCGGCTACCTAAACAGTACCTAAAAAAGTTTATTTTGTGCAGACTCAAAGGTTTTTTCAGTCTCAAGAAGCCTGAATGTTTTTATTTGTGGTGGGAACTTATTTCTAATTTTGTCACAACAACCAGCCTGGAAATTCCTAAAGGATAGAAAGACCACACCTTTTCTCTTATCTAAACTATAAAAACAGAATAGTGTGCTCTACCTGTGTGAGTGCTCTGATTGGCCGGCACATGGCCTCATTGGCCACACTGATGAAGCCCATAGCAACATCTTCTACACTCATTTCTGAGTGGTGTCTTCCAGAAGCACTACTAGATGATTGGTTAGTTGAAAGGAAGAGGTTAATTTCTTGCGTGAGTTTGCGGAAATGCTTCATAGTTTCCTCAGTTGAGAGAGGCTCATTTTCTCCAGGGCCAAAGATTTTTGGGAAGAAAGAAGGCAGCAAGCGACCAAGGGCTAGATTTGCATCAGTGACAGTCAGAGGACCACCTGAACCAAAAGAGAAACAGAATAAGCGTGTGCCATCGAGTGAGTGTAGCTTTGAGTCCCGTCTTTATGATACACTGACAAAGGAACCAAGGTTTGTTAAAGCTGAACAATTAAATTGCCAGTTGAACATAACATGGCCGAGTATATAAGGTAGAAGCTGTCACAGCAAATTTTAAAAGTATGAACCTAAAATAACATAAAACATTTTAGCCAAGTAAGTTCAGAACGCTTGCATTCAGTGCCATTAGCTAACCTACTTCTTCAACTTAAACAATTTCTTCATTTTTAGATGAACTAACCCTTTAATGTCCCAGAACTGGAATACTTTCTAACAACTATATGATACTGTACGTACTAATGTATGTGAACTGGGACACAGCAATAGACGGGAGACACAGACATTTGAAGAACAGATGGCAAGAGCAAGTATTAGGCAATGTAGAGCTAAAGTGGTAGATCTACAAGCAAGAAGACAACGGACAGATAGTGAGTCTGATCATAGACTTGATCATAGATTTAAAATACAGATACACCTCATTGGCCGCTGGATCGTATGTCAATGGCGCCGGCATATTTGTCCAGGCAACTTGTTGTAACTAATAATTGGACTGTAGAATAGATCCCTGATTATTTTGAGGTTTAACAAACCTCACGTAAGTCTGGAATTTTTGGTTTTATTTGGTCATTATAACATTAAGTTGAGTCAGACTGTTAGTAGCTAGCGATATAAGCGATATATATTTCTTATATATTAGCTATATAAGAAATAATATAAAGTTTACATGATTCTTATGACATCAGACTGTCAGAATTACAGACAGAGCTTAACCTGTCATTACAGATAGAACTAGTGGCTCATCTCTACAAAGAAGGAAGGCTTAAGAATGCCTGTCAGTGGGCTGTTCTCTGCATTTCCAAGAGACTTCTTCTGCCAATTACATTACTATTATTTTATGACTTATACTATTATATGATTGTACTATTCACTACTCAATTTTATATTGACAATAATATTTTACAATTTCTGATATATACACTATTTTGCTATTTTATTAATAATTATTATATTACTACTATATTATACTCAAACTCAATAGTATTTTCAGTCTATTAACAATAACATTGCCTACAATCATCTTAAAATGTCTTTAATTGCTCATTGTTGCAGTTGGTCTGATGCTCCCAGGCATCGTTCAAGTTGCCACACACAACTTGAACAACTCGTTTTTAAATATAAAGTTGTCCATTTAAAATGAAAAGACAATGTTATGTCTTTTTTTTAATAAAAAATATTTTTTAATAAAAAAAAATAAAATCTCTATAAAAGACATTTATTGTTGTGTTATGAATAATAAAATAAACATTTGTGTGTTAAACTGCAACCAAGGTTAGGAGCAATATAGAATAATATAGAACAATATAGAAAATATAGAAATATATTATAAAAAAGAAAAAATAAATGCTTTAGATAAATAAATGTATTGAGCATCACATTATCTTCATATTTATTTAAAATTGTCCTGTGACATCCTATAAAAGTGATTCAAGCGAAAAAGCTAAAGGCACAAGAGTAAAAAGCTAAAATGACGGTGTGTGGAAAAGCCATTTCCAAAATTAAAAAAGAAGTGAGCATTTCATGTACATAAAATTTTCTTACATTAGGGATGTCTCCACACAATTATTAACCAAATCTATGCTTGATAAGCGTGAGTTTTCACAATTCCTTATGACAAAAAATAATTTTCAATTTCTAACTAGCGAGATTCAGAGTAATAACACGCAGATCATAAACTGCTGAAATCGGTTGAGAAATGTAAACTTTTTTGCCACTTTTGTCCAGAAAAACTGCCGCTGTCCGTTTACTTATATTTGTTTATAGAGCAGTCTTGCCCAGACCAATATGGCGGACTCATTAGCGTATCACAGCAATGGTCCAAAGCAGCCAATGAGGTGTCCATGTATTTTATTTTTCTATGAGGCTGATAAGAACCTAACATTCGCTCGCCTCTTACCCTTCCTATAGCAGGCCGGTCCGGGATGAGCACCAGCAGACTCAGGCCCAACAACAAACATCCCAGACCTGAAATACAGACAGACAAAAGAAATGTTCAACTTTCCTAACTTACACAGGGTTAATATAGTTAAGCTCTCATTCTTTATGGTTGTAATATACTATGACATGTTAATGTTTTGTATGGTACATAAAATGTATCACGGTTGGAATTCGCACATGGAAATGGAAAGAAGTCAGGAGAGTAACAAACAAGGGAGGTAAAGGGCAAGATGCAGGACATGGAGCAAATAATGACAGAACAAAAAATATGCCAAGTGCTTGAACACAGAAAACCTTACACCAAACATTAAACCATGACATAAACGATAGGGCTCCTGTCAGGGATGTTTTCAGTGAACATAATCTTTATTTATAGAGACACAACTGAGTGGGCACACTAGCTTCAGATGATTGCACAGTCAGCATTTGTGCTGGCATTGATTAATCGGTAATCTTAACCAGTTAAATTATTAACAACAAAACAATTGGTCACTGATTTAACAACCCCATGTCAACCACTGGCTCTTACTTATCCGTCTTATGAAAAAATCCCAATGAGAACAACTGAACCAACCTATGTAAATCTAATGCTTTGCAATGTGTAAAAAATATTTTTAAAAGCTTTACAAAATCAGAGCACAGACTCAACAAATCAATAATTACATGATCTATATTAATATTGTATGTTTGTTACCGAAAGAACAGTCGAGAGCCTCCACCTGCTGCTACAGTGCTGATGTCAAGCTGTGGTGCCTGCAGGGTGATGCCAGCGACAGTCGCTTCAAACACATGTTCATACTGTCCAGCGTATCTGCTCACATCTGTAGAGGTGCCTGTACAAATAAATCTATCATCAGTAATGTCAAAGTGCTCAAATGTTTCTTTCTGAAACCAGTTCAAACCTATTTCACTGCATGCTAAGCATGGAAAAATAAATATAAAGTATTAGATTTGAGAGCTGCATATCAGGGTTATACCTCGTTTTTGTTTAGTTTCAGTAGTTTGTTTCAATCCTCCCTGTTTGCCTGTGTTCCTGCTCATTAGTTTACCTGGCTTTCCCTGTTTCAGTTTTACTCAATTAATTTATGTAATTGAAACCCTTTGGTTGCGTTTATACGACAACAATATGCATACTTTTTCCACGTACAGACAACATCATTGACAAGCATTGTCAGCATGTAGCCTTCAATGCTTTCATAAATTTACCATCATAAATAATAAAGCCATTGAATTGAATTGAATTTTTTTTCAAATAGTTAAATAAATTGGAAAAATAGTTCAAACTGATTTTGCTGTGGTACCGAAATTGGTACCGAGAACCGTAACATTTTAAAGGGATACTCCACTTTTTTTTGGAAATAGGCTCATTTTACCACTCCCCTAGAGTTGAACAGTTGGGTTTTAGCGTTTTCAAATCCATTCAGCCGATTTTCGGATATTTAGAAGAATATCACGAACCAGACAGTTTCTGGTCTCATTGACTTCCATAGTATATTTTTTCCTAAAATGGTAGTCAATGAGACCAGAAACTGTCTGTTTACTGATATTCTTCTAAATATCCGAAAATCGTCTGAATGGATTTGAAAACTGTAAAACTCAACTGTTTAACTCTGGGGGAGTGGTAAAATGAGCCTATTTCCAAAAAAAGTGGAGTATCCCTTTAACTAAAATTACGTAGTAAATGCACAATTACACAAGGACACTTTAAAATAAAGTGTAACATTTATGTTATGATGTCTACATTTAAATTTTCATTTACATGCCTAAAATTGTAGCATTTAAAATCAAAATTAATTTTTAAAATTTGATACTAACCTGATAAACTTTGGCAAATCCTTAAAAAGCACTAGCTGAATCTGTTAACATGTAAACATGACTGTTTGCAGGCAGACCGAGTTCAAAAATAACCGTGTGCCTGAACTGCACAAGATCAGCCAATCAGATAATAGCTTGCCAGATTGTGAAAGTACTTTCCAGCTTTGTGTCCAATATCCATCAGACGGTCAGTGAGTGGACTGTGGGCGGTACGTGGGTGTGCCGTCTGTGGCTGAGACTATGTTAGGGATGACAAGAGCATATAAATGCAAAGAAAAACTTCTTTTTTGTGGAATGAAATGAGCATTTAAGCCACTGAGCCAAATACTGGGTAGAGATATGCATACATGAAATACTTTCCTCAGATTTACTCTTATACAGAAGCTATTAGAGTAATGCAGCCAGGAGGTAGGTTACGTTACATCACCTCACTAAAGTTATTTTTTTTTTTCATTTAGTATGCACTTGTGTAAGCTTATAATATGAAGAAAAAAATAGGAATAGATTGTGCGTAAGAGTAAATGCATGTATTCATATTTTCAAAAAGTAAAACAATGTAACACTCAAGGCACCCTGCATGATAAATCATTCTGGTGGAACAGGCCATCATCATCCTGAAAATTACTTCCCCCTCATGATTCTTTTCATCTCTCTGGTGAGAATCCATCCTAGCAAAGTCTTGAAGCATTCCTTGCAAACCACTGTCTTTGATTTGATTAGTTTAAGCAATTAGACAATAAACAGGAAACAAGTATTACAATGGCTGAGTAGTACGTCCATTACAGTAAATGTCACAAGGTCACTTAAGAGTTACCAGAAATATTTTATGACTAAACGCAGCAGACCATTTACACAAGCTCACTGTAGCTCACTGAAGCAGGCAGACACATCTCCCTATTTGGCAGTTTCAGAAAGGCTTACACCATTATGACTGGCTAACACAACACAAGAAATTAATACCACTCAGGCCGACATCATTAAGACTAGCAAAAGCACTCATGCAAGTTAATGCTGCATATAAATGACTCCACAATGGCACTCACGGTCCTCTGTACTGGTAATGTTAGCATGTCTTAAATACACTACATGGCTTGAGGTGACTTCAGTTTATATTACCACAGATGGTCAAATATTTCGCTGACTAGGTTATCAATTAACAATTGGTGAAGTGGGGAGTGAAATATTTTAGTCAATCTTCATTGTTGCCATGGGGTTCACTTCAACTGCAGAGACTGTGAGTCCTACAAAGCAAAAATGGCCAGCACAGCAAAGAATGATTCCAGTTTAAGTTTACAATTTGAGTTGTGAGGACAACGGTCCCAATTGAAGCCAAGGGGATAAGGAGACAATGTGGAGCCGACTGGTTAATGGCTAAGGTGGAGTAAGAGGATCAAAAGCTTGAGACAAAGCCAGGGGATCCACTCTCCAAGGCAGAGCTTGCCACCAAAAGATCTGCAACAAATTTAACTTGAAGGGTGGGACCAATGGAGGAGGAGATGAGGGACTGGAGAGAGCCAACAAAGGTGGGTCGAAGGACTGACTGGCTTTGGCAGAGGAGGCTTGAGTGGGAGGCATGGCGGGAGTTTCATCAATGGTATAGTCTTTGCACTGGGCAACAAAACAGTCCTTGTGCTGAGCAATGCTACATGCTTAGTGACGATCGGAACCAGCAGCAATGAAGATAGGGGTTGAAACAGAATTGGGACTGCCTGGTATCAGTGGTGGGACATCATCCTCTTCTAACTCCAATAAAATCCCCACAGGTTCTGGCTCCGTAGTGGGCATTGACACTGGCTCTTTGTCTGTATTGGCTCCGGCATCAGGTCTGTAGTGGGATCAAGTTTTGTCAACGCAGTGAGGGTGAGCTATGTGTCTGCAATGGCCTTAAGAGATGTCATTAACTGGGGGTAGATGCACTGTAGACATCAGAGGATGGCTTCTCTCCACGTTCCTCTTCCCAAATCAGGTGAGTTGAGGTGACTGTAATAGTTTGCTCAAATCCAGTAGGGCGATTTCAGCTTCTCGTCATCAAAGTGAGAGTGCTGGGATAGCTGGCAGAAGAATCCAACTCCAACGGGAGCCCATCACAGACAAGGACAATAAACTTGGCTGAATAATCCATTATAAATACTTTCCTAGTCTGGTGATCTGTCACGAGTTAGTTAACAAAGATTAAGATGAGAGTAGTCATAATAGTGAGAATTGGACCCTAAACTAAAGTGTTACATATGTATGTATTCTAATTGATAAAGGGTTTGAAATGTTTGGAATCAACCATTTGGACTTCTGACTAAGCCTTAGTTCATGAGATGTGACTACGAGCTCAGTTCTCCTCACAGTACTGGATTTTATCTAGCTTAAAAGTTTTTAAAAGATCATTCTTTCTTGTGTTGGCCTCACAATAATAAGAATTCAAAGATGTGAAATATCTGATTTGCTGGGGTATGAAATTGCAAAAAAGAGAGAATGGAGAGCCTTTATAGAGCATAAATCGTGCCAGTGAACAGATGACATGAGTCATAAATAACTGAATTGTTTCTCATTGGCTTTTTTTTTTTTTTTTGCAACTTTCATCCCCTTTTATTTCCCCCCAAAGGTTATGGGGGACAAAAAAAAATTAAAGAGGGTTTTGCCAGGGGCTGTGCAAAAACAATCCACGCACACACATAGGTCGGAGGAAGGAAGTATTCACGGAAATACACAAACACAGCTTCATGTCAGAAGCCAAAGGGCACCTGTCTGCCTGTCTGGCCATGTTTTGTGGCTCTCAGAAGAAAAAGGAAGAGAAATGTTAATAAAGGCCTTGAGCCTTATAAGAGCCCTGAGACCACTACTGAGTTTCATCTCACTGATGAAAGCAATAAAAACAGTATATGAAAAGCACATTTTATACAAAAATGTGCTATTATGGTATTCCTGGAGAAAATGTAATGTTATGATAATCAAAATGATTGCAAAAAAGTGTGTGTGTGTGTGTGTGTGTATGTGTGTGTGTGTGTGTGTACCTCATATTCCCTACATTATGGGACCAAATATCACAAAATGGACATTTTTTGGTCCTCATGAGAAAAAACAACTTAAAAATCATAAGAAACGAAGTTTTATAAAAATGTACATTTTCAGAAAGTTTTATGTGATGGGCAAGTTTCGTGATAGGGTTACAGTTTGTACAGTATAAAAATGATTACGCCTATGGAAATTCCCAATAAAACATGGAAAACGGGGTGTGTGTGTAGGCAGACAGTGGGTCAGAGCGATGAAGGGTTTGGTTGTTGGTATGGATACCCTGTTGACTCAGCAGTTATATATTCTGCAGCTGTTATGATCTGGCGAATGTCTGTCAGGAAGAGACTCTCCAGCCATTCAATACACTCCTTTTGCCAACAATTACTAATACATCACAGCCTTAGACACTCCAGAGTGCAGTAGCCATGACAAACATGAAAGCTCTCCATGGCAATTTCCTGGATTTCAACAGGTTTCAACATTGTAGATGTAACCTGAATAATGTAAGACTATAGATTCATCTATTATTTTTTCTTTCTTATCTGTTTAATGGGGGAATACCAACAACATACCCACATATCTTCTCTCAATCACCACTGCTGTTCCTAGGTCAACATTCCTAAAGTCTCTTTCCCTCATTCTATACCCTGTTCCTAAAATGGACTGGTGGAGATTATTGGATTGTGGCAAGTAGGATTGCTTGAGTTCTATAACTAGATAAACATATCAATTGGAAAATGGCCTGAAACTGTTCATGACTGACTTATTTATTAAAAATACCTCGAAATAGCTCAAGTGCAATAGTCTACTACAGTACCCTTCCAAAAATTTACCATGTCCGCATGCCCAAAAATTTGTCCACACACACAAAAATAACATAGCCACCATACCCCCCCCCCCCTTATTGAGATTAAGATCAATGAGCAGGTTAGGACGACTTTTATTTATTTATTTATTTTTTAAAAAACAGAACTGAATCCATCTGGAGAAATATGTTTAAAATGAGTGTTAGTTATAGTTTTGATATACGATTTAGAAGCCTGTGATGAATTATGACGTCTAGCAATATACATTTGGTCAATTTAAAAAATCTGTGAAAAATGATTAATCTCATAATTGTTCAAGCTTTTTTATCATGAAAATGATCATATAATGCAAAAGTGTGTTATTGAGTGGCATTAGTTTGGGATTGATCTTATATAAATCTATGTGTATCTAAATTGGAGTGTTATAAATGCACAACCAAACTTGGGTTTAAACAAAAGTTAGATAAATATTTGGTGAAATTGAAATCGTCTGATGCTATTCAAGAGAAAATCGCCGCCTACTAACCATTACCTGAATTTACGGTTTTAGAGTAGCCTAACAATAACTGTGGTATTTTAGTGTAAGCAGTGGTTACCATAGTAAATGTTTGTAGCTAAGGATAATGCCGTTGAATTTGCCTGAGGTCGTGCACAGTGAATCTTCTGTCACGGCAGCATCTCATCCGATCTCAATGAAACATTTTGCGTGTGAAAATCCTGATGACAGCCGCTATTTACGAAGCGTTTCTCAATGGACTTGCTTTCTAAATCATCTTTTTACACTATAACATCCAGTCAGTGTCAGACGAAGCATCGCTAAAGCGTCTCGCTCTCATCTAATGTATCTATTTGTCTGATTCAAACGTGTAACACGTAAACCCTAGAACAATCGTGTCAAAAATACCTTGATATTACTCGCGTAGAAAACTTACCTTAACAACTTGCTAGCTTTAATATTCCATTGAACGCTTGTGATTGCATTTGAGTCCGCGATAGAGAACTTTCTGAGCGACTGAGTTGATGAAAGCCTTTCTGTCTCTGTTCAAGCGCACAAATGCATCTCTCTCTCTGTCTCTCTCTCATGTGGGGTTCAGTCAGTAGAGAGAGATACGTGCATGCTGCTACTGATGTGCTCATTGAGCCCAGCTGATTTAGTCCAACCAATCCTATGATATCAATCTATTTGATATTAATTATAAAACAGAACAGAAGAGTAAAATATTGAATGGACTAAACTTTAAAACGTGGAGGGATAGGTTATTCTGTGAAAATATGACATTCATAACTTTTATAATAATGAGATGTGATGTGAATTTCGTGACAGTGAGTTTCACAAAACAACCTATTGTCGACTCTGTGTGAAATTAACGTTAATTGTTATCCTTGTTGTTGACAAATTGAACCCTGCCCTTGTGCCAGTAAACATTTTTCAGAGAAGTATTTTGATTAAAGGGTAACTAAACCTTAATAAACCAACTTTTTTTTGTTAATGATCTGTAAGAAAGGCTTAACTTTATTAGTAGGATAACCTTTATTAGTGCTGCTGATCATTGATTCGAGTAACTTTTTTGACATTTGGGTATTAAGTGTTTTAATTCTACAATATATGGTGTAAAAACGTCTGAGTGCTGCCCTCGTTTGAAAAATGGCTACTGTAGCTGAATTTTCCTATTGGATGTTTGCGGTGCTTCATGATATAAGTGGTATTATAAGTATTGAAAATGATCGTTTTAGCATGCCATCTAGCATAGCATTTATAGTTATTTAGATTCTTTTTGGGCTTTATGCACAGCTGCACTACTTCCTAAACTTAAGCCAGCTCCTTGTTTCCTGTTTGGC
>JAOTRC010000014.1:8316557-8333851 GCA_027497675.1 Cyprinella lutrensis | reverse complement strand
GCGGATGTTGATGTATGGACGTCCCAAGACGTCAGTTATATGACGTCTTGGGATGAGACTGTGCTGAAAAAAGCATAAAAACAACAAATTTAAAGTTAATTACTCGCTTAATGTAAAATAAATGTGATAGGATGTGCTGAATGTGGCTTTAAATGTCAATTTTACTGTCTTCAGTTTTTGTCGATCATCCATTGTTTTGTTTAGGCTACTTCCATATTGTTTTTCCAAAATGCATGGCTAACCTCAACGAGGAACACCCAACTTGAAAGTAGGAGCTTCCCAGGTACACTCGAAGGTTTGACCTCATAGAAACATGCATGCGCAGAGGCAAAAGTCTCCTTTCTGCATTTTTAAGAGCGTTTGACAAATACCCTGTCATCTCCGACTGCCGTTATCTACCAATTACCCCTTTTCAAACCAGTTCACTTGGAAAACGCAGTCGGATGTCGCGGGTAACTCAAAATGGGCTCGAAGAGGGTGAGTGATTCGGCTGATTGCTAAAACCTCAATGATTGTCATTCTAAGATGGTGTAAGGGACATATATGTCAGCTTAATCAAGACATTAAACCTAGCGCCCGTCCGCCAGGATGCGCAGCCCTGACCTGTCTGAGAAAATAGTTCTCTAATTGGTTTTGTGTGGTGGTACAGCGTTCCCGTTCCCGCCCAACCGTCATCCCCACACACTCCCAGTGCACATCACTGTCAGCAAGCTCGGAAAATCTCCTTAACAAGCTCCACGTTACATAAACACTCCTTCTTTTATTGAAGCTTTAAGTGAGACACTCAAGGAGAGGTTGCATTTTTTTATATCCAAGACGAGGCCAGATGAGTGAACATGGCGGGAAAAACAACAACCGCTAACCTGGGAATGCTTCCAAATCTTAGCTATGCTAATTTTGTCAGTATCACAGCTTGACCATGGAAATATGGAATTAATTTCTTTGCAATTTGAAAGGGGCGGGAGGGTGGATGACAGGCCTGGTGAAATATGCCACACGCTGCCCTTCTTCAGGTTAAGATCAGGGAGAAAATGCAAATTCACTGGATGTGCTTGTAGAGGTCATGAGCCATTCTATGTATCAGCCAACCTCTCGACAATGAACAAATACTACTACCGTTATTGTTTGGACATCATATACGTTAAACTTGTGGCTTATAGCATTTTTGCTTATGTTGTTTAACAACAAGGTGCAGTTGATATCATCATAAACAGATTACTTTATGATGTCAGCATACAAATTATTTTGCATGTTCTTCACTGTAAAAAAAGTTACATATTGTAATTAAATTACATTAAATTGACTAGTTGAATCTTGTATATAACTTATTTTAAAAAGTTTTAAAAACAAAAGTTAAACTTATTTTGCTGAGTTAAAGCAATGTAAAAAAAACATTTGTTGTCATAACTTGTTGATCATATCATTTTTTTACAGTGATATGTTTCTATTTTGAAAATGTGGCAGTGGTGTTTTGTAAAGTATATAGTTGCTTTTTTAGCTCTGTATATTTACATTGACTTTTTTACTTATATAAATAATATATTTACGCAAGTCAGTTTTTATACAGGTAAATAAGTAAAAAAGGAAATTACTGTACAATTAAATATGATAGGATAGGCTATATATTATAGATTTACTATTTACAGTTTACTTTACATATTTGTTTACTTAAATGTAAAAATGTACACACTGTAAAAAAGTTGCTGCCTTGGATCAACTTGGATATTTAAGTCATTTAAACTTAAATCACATTAAACTGACTTAAATAAACAAATTGAATCTTGTATAACTTATACAAATATTAGAAAATTGCTTCACTTATTTTGATGAGTTAAAGCAATGTAAAAAAATACGTTGTCATAACTTATTGATCATATAATTTTTACAGTGTATAACGAGTTGATATCAATCAGTAATTGAAATGAAAACGTACATTTGAGGTGAGATGGAAAGAAAATAATGTAGACATGCAGCTGTTTGCTTGTCTTTAATAATAATAAATGTTAAGCCTATCATACTGTATTCCAAAAGATCATATATATATATATATATATATATATATAGTAAGACAGAGGAATACAAAAGAGACATGACTAATGTGTAAAGCAAAATGAGTGGTGTCATCATTTATTCACAGGGTGATAGTTATTAGCAAATTAGTCCTCCTGTCAGATCCACCTCATTCATTTACACAGGATGTTTATCATTATAATTAAGATGTAATTTATCATCAGTAATGAGCCAGATTAAAAATAAAGCATGCTGAATGCTCAACATGAGTGCTCTCTAATGCTGGTTTTAAATGATGTTTCAACAACCTATTATCTGAATATAAAAAAAGTTGCATATCTCAATCAGTGTGTTTGCATGCATTAACCTAAAAAGCGTTCAGCTATTTAAGGAGTGTAGTCAGACATGATTAGGCTAAATAAAATATAACAATTCATTGAGAAACTAATGACTGTGTCTAAAGTCATGCATATTTTAGATTAAATAAATAACTCCGCCAATATGATATTTGCATATGGAATTCATCTAGAAGAGAGCCTTACTTTTAGTTTCTGAATATCAGAACCTTGACACATGACTTGAATTTAATCATTAATTATCAGTAAACATGCTGGTTAATAGAGTCATACTAATACGGTAAAGAATAATTAGTAATAATTATATAAGTAGGCTTAAATACATAAATACTAATTTACTTTTTGCATTAATATGTAGAAAAGTAAACGGGTATGTCTAAATAAAGTAAATTATAGAGAATATACGATAAATTATAAAGTAAATTTACACTGAAAAAATGTTTTCAATATTTGTTATCACAACATTTTTTCTTTTGTCAAATCAACTTCAGATAACGTATTATTTTGAGTTTCTGATGACTAAATCAATCTTCTTGATTGTATTAACTCACTTTTTCCATTTCAATCAACTTAAAATTTAAGGCAACTAGGTTGCTTAAATTTTAAGTTAAACCAACAATATTTTTTTGTTTATCCATGGTTTAGAATAGCCCAGGGTTAACAATTTCAAGTGTGAAAAGCCCTAATCAGACAGAAGTCCTCTACGCAAAATGTCCATGTCACTCTATTGACAAGCTTAAGTGTTCAGATAAGCCTTGATTCATTGCACTACGCCTCGGAGCAAATCACAGCTGAACGACTCAATAGTGAGCTAAACCTCTTCAGTGATAAACATTAACATGAGGCAAGCAGACAGAGAGCTCATCCATTAAAATATACAGCTCCGGTTGCTTCACAAGAGACCGCTCATAAGACAAGACAAGGGTGGGTGACCTTGAAGCATTAACTATTCCTGCTAACTGACTAATAATAAAATGTTTTTATTGTGCAAAAAAAAAAAAGCCTTTAGGATAATTGAAATTCGCTCCACTTTGTGGTAGGTCTGGATTTTTGCTGAGGCTGTAAAACATGACTCTTAATTGGCATAATGAAAAAGATTACAGTGATGGCTGTGATTACTGTCCTCCGTTTCTGGAGCCTCCGCTCCGTCAAACTTTACATTGAAACCAGACTCATTAAGCTGCAAATTACAGCACACAAACCTATTGGTCCTCATTAGCATTGACTGATCCTTGTCTGGGTGGACACCCGCACATTTTTTAATTAGCTACACCTCACATCCAATCAGTCTAATAACAGGTGTTAATTTTTGATTTCCTCTTTTCTTTCTCCTTTCATCGATGTTGACTGTGTAATAGAAATGGGTGACTTGGATTACATGATCCATTTGACCTGTCTTGTAAAGTAGTTTGCCAACTTATTTGGCTCAAGTCCCCCTTTTATCAAATGTGTTAATATTAACTTTGGATACCAGGGTTGTGCACCGCTCAGAATTGAATTGACAATGCCTTTTAAATTCTAATTTAGTTCCTGAATTTAGCAAACAGAATGCAGTTACAATTAGAATTTGAAGATGAATTCTGATATGTACAAAAAAATATATATTTTTAAGATTTGTTTTCACAACATTTTTCTTTTGTCAAATCAACTTAAATAATTTATTTAGTTCAGATAACTTATTATTTTAATTTTCTGTTGATTAAATCAATCTCCTTTATTGTATTAACTCTCTTTTTCCAGTTCAATTAACTTAAAATTTTAAGGCAACTAGGTTACTTACTTTTTTAAGTTAAACCAAAATTTTTTTTTTACAGTTTATGTATTTCATTTTTAACTTAAATTTCATATACCAGGGTAGATCGCTTACAAATAGTCGGATTGCAAATTACATGACAAAGTCAATGTAATCCATTACATTACACATTTAAGATTACTTTTATATTACGTTTGACCTAACTCAATCACTAATTTGAATAGACAATATTGTACCATTTTACAATTAAAAAAACAACTATAGAGAAAGAAAATATATTCCATTTATTATATCAACCACATGAAGTGCATTAAACGTTACATTACGTCAGTGTTTCCCTGACTGGGGGTTGTGAGTTTAATTAAAAACTATTAATTAAATACAATTTTTAAATTAAAATCAATTTTACAATAAAAACAATTCAAATAAAACGCTACAAAATAAAAAAATATTTTTTTCTTTATCTGCATGTCGTGTGACCAATCAACATCAGAGAACATGAACTTAACTTTATTATTTATTATTGACTTAATTGGCCTAATAATAGATGGTATATTATAAAACATTATATTTGAAAATTTTTTATGAAATTGTTATTTTTATTATTTATTTACTCTTTGAATGCATTTTTATATATTTTACAAAACATAATCTTTCCTCATGAACCCCCTGCATACACATATCTAAGCTATTGTGGTTTCAAATCTTTCATAATAGCCAGGTTAAAGAAGGGAGCTGTTTTGATTAAACTTACAGGAGTATCAGACAAGTTTTGTCATTTTATCATGTATTCAGCTACATGAAAACTGTGGCGCTGGCTCTGCCCCGAAGGCATACAGTCAAAATGCATCAATCTCAGCTGAAGTTTTGCTTGCATCCCTGCAAATATAAATTCTGCAACTGTGTCTAAATTTGTGTGGTTTCTGCAGTGTACATTTTCAGATTTGACTGTGCATAAATGTCCAGTATTTTAAATGTGCATCCCTTTTGGTGATACATCCCCCTGCAGCACGGGGATGCAAACTAAAGATCAGGCTGTGGTCTATGCTGCGCTGTGCCATATATAACAGGGACTGACGGGTCTTCTGATAGGGTGTCAGTTTGGCTGTGTGTTAATGTTAAGTTGCCGGGCCATGCTCCCAGACTCATTACAGCACATTTAGTCCTCTGAGCACAAGGGAGCTGCTCACGTGCATATTATGACAAAGAGATCTGTTTTGATATTAGGTCTAATACCAAATTTTGCAAATAAACCATAACAGTTCAGCCTACACTCTTAAAAAAAATAAAGGTTCTTTATTCCATGAAGTGGAGTGCATGGTGGGGGGTGTACAGATCACTGAGGGCGGGGTCTATGCCACAACCACACTGTCAATCAAACCCCTTGCTCAATTCTACGTCACAAAGCGCTAAATCTTAGAACAGCCCGTTCTGAGACAGTACATATGATTTATTGAGATTGTAAAAAAACACTAAGTGAATTTTTATCATTCTAGGGTGGTTTTGCTCACACACTGCCAACACACATTTATGTTCAAACTCCATGTAAAAGTGAATTTTGCATAATAGGTGCCCTTTAAGGCAACTCTCCGTTTCACAATCATGAAGGGAACGTTACTTTTAAATGTTCTCATTCTGAAACAAGAAGTTACATTTAAAAGAGTTACAAATAAATGTTTCTTAGTAAATGCATATCATGTTAATTTGTAGTAGTTGTGTGTGTGTACCATGAAGGGATTTCATTTGTAATAATGATTTTGCGATAGTGGTAATAATATAGATTATATAGATGTCAATATTAATTATTTTATTAGTGCAGAGACCGCTAACAGAACACAAGGACAGCTATGTTGGTTTATACAGTGTTGCTATGGGCAAATCTCAACATTTTTAAATATTTATTCACTGAATGATGTGATTGTTCAGAATCAAGTATAGAAGTTAAATCCTTGAGCAATATCATCATTTTCTTGTTCTCTCCCTCTCTCTGTTTCTGAGAAAGCTGGAGTAAAATGAGTAGCATTTGGCTCATAACGATTCACAATACATTAGGAGCTGATAATAACAGACTGTGTGACTCCATGGCTGGAAATAGTCTCTGGAGAAACACACCCTGTGCCCTATAGATTTCTGTTGTGGGTTTGTGAAGTTATTCCGGTCATGCCATATAATCACGCTTTTTATCACAGTGAAATGCTCTGCTTTTGAAATGTACAGGAAAAAGTTACAGCACTTGTCAGAAGAGCATTCATATACGTTTGTTCTTGAACTCATGACTTGTAGATTAGAGTAAAGAATGGCCTTTAACAAGACTTGATGATGTTGTTTTCAGGCTCTACTACAACAGGTCTGAATGTTGATTATTCTCCTCATATTCTCCATTGTTGCAGTGCCTCTCTTGCCAGTCTGTCAGTTACGCCCTGTTTACTTCCTGTCTCTATGAAGCCCCTCCTTCTGAAAAGCACATTCTGCTCTGATTGGTCGGCTGGAGCAGTGTGTTGTGATTGGTCGAGCGCTTCGAGTATGATTGGGAAAAGTCCCGCCCCTTCCGATAAACACCAGTTTAACACACTACTAACTCAACCAGGCCCCGCCCCTTTATTGTGAATATGAATTATTATAATGAGGAATATTGTGACGTGTTCGTTCCCAGGAGAAACTCATCCTTTTATGATGCTCATACACCAACATTACACGGTAAAGATGAAGATGAACATGGAAAAAAGCTTCATCGGCCCTCTTTAATTGAATGATTTTGCCCCTGAGCTGCATTGTATGCGATACATACACACACCAGATTAAATATCTAATCCTGCAGACAGCAAGAGAAGGACAGAAGGTGTGTGTATGTGTGTGTGTGTGTGAGAGAGCGAGATAGAGGAAGAGAGAGAGTGATTTACACATGACCTTTGTCCCTCTGCAACGGAGATGAGATCAGAGATGAAGATCAACAATCTGTCAAAGAGGACAGGACACACCCTGTGTGTGTGTGTGTGTGTGTGTGTTTGGGCGTGTTTGGGCACATGTTTTTCTATCTTGTGTCTCTGTGGAAAACAAGGAAAACAAGCTTATAAATCATACAGAATGAGTTAAATGTAAAAGTACAGAAACTTTTGTGATGGGTAGGTTTGGGGGTGGGGTAAGTGTGTGTGTGTGTGTGTGTGTGTGTGTGAATATTCAAAATCCTTTGAAATTTAATTTTAGTGAAATGATGTTTTTTGAAAATGTAAAAATGCAGAAAGTTGTGTGTGATTTGTAGGTTTAGCGGATCAGTGCAAGGACACACAAAATCGTACTGACCCCAACAAATGATGTACTTATAGTTGCATAATACACTTTTTTTTTAATATGTTTTATATGGAGCTTTTAATATGACAAAATGATTTGAATTTGATTTTTAAATTTGAATTATTTGCAAGTGTAATCCAACAAAGTTGAATTTTAGGTGGTAGTTTAAATAGTTCTGAATTTGAATTTTTTTGTAACAAATATTGAACATTTGAAATTTATCAAACTGAAAGGTTTTTACGGCTGAATTTTATACACATGTATTTTCAAACAGCTAGTTTTTTTATTATATAGTTAGTTTTTACAAATATTCAGTTTGAAAAAAAAATACAGATTCAAGTTTTCAAGATGAAGAAATTCAGAACTTCAAATTCAGTTTTCTAAAATTCAATGTCAAAAATTCAGGTCTCACAGAAAGTAGGTCACAGGTCATCCACAGGGAAGAGTAGATGATCTCAAAAAAGTCGAACAGAGCATTTTGGCCAATTAGGGACTGCAGAAGTTTTCCAGCTGAACGTGGTGGTGGTTCAAGAGGCTGCCACTCTCTGACTCTGATGATGAATCGCCCGGAGTGATTAAACATGGATGATTTTGTGTTTATAAGTTAGGTAGCGTTCTCAGCACATGAGGCATTGGTCTCTGGTGTCAGTTTATTTTGAGTAAAATTTATTAGAACGCCACCGTGTTTACTGGGAACAGAGACACATTCGGAAGTGCTGGGTACAAACTTGTCAAACAGTGCAGCCTTAGTAGAAAACTGAATTTGAAGTTCCGAATTTCTTCATCTTGAAAACATCTGAATTCAGAACAAAAAACTAGCTGTTTGAAAATACATGTCTATAAAATTCAGCCATAAAAACCTTTAAGTTTGATCAATTTCAAACGTTCAATATTCATTACAAAAAAAATCAAATTCAGAACTATTTAAACTACCACCTAAAATTCAACTTTGTTAGATTACACTTGCAAAAAATTGAAATTTACAAATTCAAATTCAAATCATTTTGTCATATTAAAAGCTCCATAGTTTTAACGCTGGAAAAATTGCACACATTAAATTTAACCATCTAGTTCATTAACTTGGCCAGTCCTGATAATACTGTATAGATATACAATGCAGAAGTTCACATTATCAGCATTCACCAGTATGAATACCGTCTTTCACACTCTCCACTTCAGCACAAACAGCCTCTCTTTCACCCACACTCATTCACACACTGGTTCTCACACGCACACACACTCCGGTCCACAGCCGCTGATGACAGCTGAGCAGCCAGGGAATGTTTAGCGGCTCTGATACACAGACAGCACAACAGCTGCTCTCTCAGTGCTCTCAATGACAGAGAGAGAGAGAGAGAGAGAAGGGGGGGGGGGGGCTGGAGGGAGAGAGAGTGAGGGTGTGTGTGTGTGAGAGAGAGAGAGAGAGAGAGAGAGAGAGAGAGAGAGAGAGAGAAGCTACTGGCACTAGCCAACTTGATAGGAAGTAGCAACCTGAAACGGGAAATAAGTAAAGAGCGAAATAGAGGTGTGGAGCCAAAGGAGAGAAAGAGAGAGAGAGAGAGATTTCCTCTATATTCCATCTTAAATATTTCACATAATTCCCCCCTTGGAGAAGGTAGATATCAGAATGACATCTGCAGGTCCTGATTTCTTCAGCTAAGCACACACACACACACACTCACACACACACACACACACACAGTTTGCTATTTATGAACACTGGTAACAACAGACACACCTGCATCTACAGCACATTTACCCACCTAATCAAAGTTTTGCACTTGTCCACATTAAGTTCTACAAATTTGTGTCCACAACTGTATATCTGCAAACTGCCATTCTATGAGTAGATACTACATTTGAATAAGAACTTGTAGATTATTAAAACAGTATATAATATAAATGTGTATGGAGGAAATCTAAACGTACTACATCCGACTGGTAAACACGCCGACTCAACAACACTCAAAATGAGTTATTCAATAATGCTGATTCCCTCAGGAACGAAACACTTCCACACACCACACACCCTGTCTTTAAGAGTGAGTAAAAGTCAAGTCAAGTCAAGTCTAATATATTTATATAGCGCTTTTCACAATACAGATTGTATTGAAGCTGCTTCACAATCAATCAAGACAACTTAACAGTGTTTGTTTATTCATGAAGAAAAAAGACAATCAAGTTTGGTAGAGCTGATCAATGATGGGTCATTTAATTTGAATATCCCCAACTGAGCAAGCCTAAGGCAACAGTGGCAAGGAACCGAAAAAACTACATCAAGTGACCCGATGGTGTCCTAAAACTCCATCAGATGACCCAATGGAGAAAAAAAAAAAAACCTTGGAAGAACCCAGGCTCAGTCGGGGGCCAGTTCTCCTCTGGCGTTTATGAACTAGAGGCCAAATTAACTCAATCACTTCTTTCAAAACTGATGATTCATGCAGGAACACAACAAGTAACTGTATTAATGAGTGAGTCACTGAATCATTCACTCAACTGAGTTGTTCAAAAGCACTGATTCCCTCAGGATCAAAACAAGTGACTGTATTTAGGAGTCTTCCACACCCTGACTGCTCCTTCCATGGGGACGGATGATTTTGAGCCCTATTGAGTTAAAAAGTAATCAGTATGGCGCATGCTCGATGACTGCTTTGTGTAACTAACAGACTGAAACGTAGTTTAGGACTGTGCATTAAATCCCTGAGAATACACACACATTCCTATAGAGAACTGTACAAAAGATTTATTCTGTTGTCCCATGACCACTTTAGTGACACACACACACACACACACACACTGGTGTGTTCAGAGAATGGTGTTTATTAGCTCTTGGAGACAAAAGCACTGTTAAATGATGTATTTGTTCCACTATTTGCGAGTAAATGGCTTCATTATAATCCTCTAGAGCGGACAGAGGAAGGACACACAGCAGGCTGAAGCTAGCACACACAGCAATATAAAACCCACTGAGCAGAAACCAGCCCTGCATCGTGTTTCATCCACACACACTCTCAGAGACGACGGATGCATTAGCAAATAAACCTAAGAGCAGATTAGAGCGTCTCCTCACAATCCAGCCTCTGAAGAGTGTGTAGAGGATAAAGATGGAGAACGGTGATGATTGATGAACATTAAAGGGTTAGTTCACCCAAAAATGAAAATTCTGTCAGTATTTACTCACCCTCATGTTGTTCCAAACCTCTATGTTTTAATTTGTTCTGCTTTACACAAAGGACGATATTTGGGAGAATGTTTTAGATCTCATTCCACATGATAGTCAATGGGGAATGAGACTTGTTTGATTAAAACATTCTCCCAAATATCTTCCTTTGGGTTCAGCAGAACAAATTAAAACATAGAGTTTGGAACACAATATGCAGGATTTTTGCAGTAAAATATCCAACAACCACAAGGCCAATGCTATATGTTTAGTTAAGTTGATTACTTACAATATCCCAAATGTCTCCTACTATTTGTACATCGTGAAAAAATTGTGATTTTTAACCAAAGGAAACGGGGCGTGTGACCAGGGGTGAGGAACCGCCAGTCAATGACGTCATATCCGCGTTACCCCCGGTTTCCGCCAGGTTTGACCTCGTACTGAAATAGTAACCATGGCGACGGACGTGGACAACTGGGTCGGTTATGCCCGTTATGCGTGGTCAACAGCGTGAGTGTCCCTAGCCGGGTTTTGTTCAAACATTATGGACCATGGCAAGATCAACATCTTTTGAGATGCCAAGAGATCCATGTCCGCGACTAACTTCGACTTGACAGAGATGTGAGTGTATTCACCTATCCATAAAAGATCCATCAGCTTGACGACAAGATCCAGAATTACGCTTAATGCAAAATATACGTCATCAATATACGCCTTTGTTATTGTAAGAGGTTAGCAACCCCTGGTGGCGAAACAAACTTGCATATTGCATAAGAAATATCAGATCACAGAATGCTGCAAATGACCAAATAGAACAAAAACCTATTCCAGAGAGCCATATAATAAATACATAAGATGTAGATAATGATCTGTACAAACGTGTAAGAATGCAGTAGGAGCACCGCCAGACTTCTGATGCCTTTGGATTGCACACGTCTCAAATCCTGCTCAACACGTTGAAGATCCAACTCACGCCACACCTCAAGACTTTCTCCAGTACTGCCTGAGAACAACAGAGACAACATTCTTAGATTTCATGCAGTTGACATTAGTGATACCTTTCTGAGATTGTATAAACCAACAAAACTAGTTTCATATGACATAAACATACAATGTTAGCCACGGTTAATTACACTCCAAATAGCTTTAATGGCCATTTTTACACTGTCTCTCTGACCATATGAATTATACATGCATTTTCTGTTGCTATGCCTTTAGGATGTCTAGAGGTAATTTACCTCTGTAATAACATTGACAGTGGTTCTGAATGGGCATCATAGATTTGTGACAAGTAGTGTAATTTTCAGACCAAACAGTTTTTGCAGCTCAGTTTCAATAATTGCCCTTTAGGACGGAGCAGAATGTATTGACTCTAAAACTAACAATATATCATTTGTGATAGAATTAATTTGATGTAAAATAGCCCTTATAAAGTCCTTTTCTACAAAAGATCAAGAAAACTTTAATCCTTCATGATATGACCTGTTAACCCGCGGTATATGTGGTAGATGTTGACATGTTGTTCACCTGTTACTATTCGTTTGGGCTCATTTCTGGGAAGCTGACAGGAATCTTGTCTGAGAATAACCCTCTCTTCCACTTCAATCACCTCCTCGTACAGCACATCCGGCATACACACCTCCTAAAACAACAACACACACTTTGAAACTCTCTGCAGCCCCTACAACAACAAAATGATCTTGATTATCTTGGAATTTCATCAAAGCATTGTTGGCTGTGAACAGTTTTTCAGTGGTGAGATGAAACACTCTTAAAAGACTAAACTAAATTTGATATTATCATTCATTCTCTTCAGGGGTTTCATACAGCTGCATTTCCAGGGTGTACTTTGATTTTCTCTGTTTTTGTATAAGAGGTGGGGGAAACCGGAGAACCTGCAACATCATTACAACATCAATATTGACCAAAAACTGATATGGTCCCAATATACTGTGTATCCGAAATGGAAACTGGAATTCTGGCAGATAGGATTTTTGCAGACTCGCAATCATTTATGAGAAATGTCCTGAGAACAGAGTTCTTTCTGTTAATATTTAACTTCATTATATAGTTGACCCTTGCCTGACTATAAATCAGTGTGGTTTCATTGTTTGTAAAAGCCAAGAGATTTTACAAAAATATGATACTGTAATTTTACAATTCAGAATACACAAACATTGTTCCAATTTAAAGAAGTAGTTCACTTATAAAAAACACTTTTGCTGATAATTTAAAAAAAAAGTTTCACGATGTAAAGAACTGTTGTGAGTTTGAATGAATCTGCTGAGTGAATGATTCATCATTCAAAGGCTCAGCTCTGATCAAGACCTCTTTCTAGTCAACACCAAGTTTCTGGGATGAATTTACATCATCATTTTTACTCACTAGATCGAACAGGTCAGGTCGCGCTTGCGTGCCGATGTGTAGAAGGTCCCGAAAACCACGCGTCACCAGTAGTGCTGTTCTCTCACCCTGTCGCTCTAGTAAGGCATTAGTCGCCACTGTGGTGCCCATCCGAATCCAGCCAATCTGAGAAGTGTCCAAGGGCTGATCTCGAGCAAAGCTCAGCCCAGTTTCCTGTCCAATTCACAAACCCAACAGACAACACTTCAGTGATGTGCATACTTCTGTTCTCTTCATTCTTAACTATCCTCCCTAGATCTATAACCAACTAAACCCAAAAAAATCTTCTTAATAAGTATCTACATCCAAATAGATTAAGGTTTTCTCCTCACCTCTTGGAGTACTCGCCGAATCCCTTCAGTCGGGGCGTCTTTATAGTTCTGAGGGTCGTGTGACAGCAGTTTCAGGACTCTCTCTCTCCCATCGGGCAAACGGGCGAACACATCTGTAAAGGTTCCTCCCCGATCAATCGCAAAATCAAACTTCCCTTTAGTTTCAGCCATGCTGGGACACAGACTGCAATGAAGACAACATTTAAAAGTGACACGCTGGCTGGATCTCAAAATTTAGATACCATTTAGCTTTTAAAATGGTACCATAATACCATTTATAATTTAAATATATATATATTATTAGTAAACAAATCCAAAGCAAATACTATATGGTTGGGTTTAAATTTAAGGTAGGCCTATCTTGGTTTGTGAATGTGGCATTTGCCCATCATACAAATAAAATCTATGACATCATCTAACTCCTTATTGCCAGAAACTAGTGATGGGCACTTTCAAAACACTGCTTCATTAAATCTTTTGTTTCGAATCAGTGGTTCGGGCTGGGTTGTGTTTGATTGCCAAAGCCATGTGATTTCAGTAATCTGAGGAGCATTCGTAAAAAAGTTTTAATTGGGTATTTGTATAATTAAAAGGAATAATAGTGTTTAAAAATCTCTGTTTAGCTGAACCATCCATAGAACAAACGAGACATATAATTAGGGCTGCCTGGACGCTAATATTTGACTGACGTTTTTTTTTTTTTTTTTTTTTTTAATCCTGAGGAAAAACTGTGGACTGCATCTTTAATGTAATAGCTTTTTTTTCAAGTAGTGCAATTCAACAGGCTTTTTTGTTTCAAAAACATTTGGCATTATTTTACTTCCATAAATGTGCTTTTGTAAAATAATGAAAAGGATACGCTTTTGTGTCTTGTTCTCCCTAAACTTGAGCACGTCGCAAAAATATACCGAAACTCAGCATATAGGCTACTCACAGACATTAAAAATATATCTACAGAAAGCTTGAAATACTTAACCAAACAAATATTCTAACCAAACAAACATTTACTTAAATCTATAAAAGGCTTTAGTCTAGAGCAGCCGTACATATACAGACACTTGTTGTTGTTGTTGCATGTTATTAAATGATGAGTTAATTCCATCTGATTGATTATACTTTCAATAAAACATTTGCAATGGGTTAGAAAAGCTGATTTTGGGATGTTTGGCACGAGTTTTTGTTGCATTTACACTGTTTTGACTAACAGGCGTCACAAGCTGTGGTGTGACGCTTCGAAACAGTGAATCATTTTATTCACAAATGTGAACTTTTATCTATTAAACATTAAAATGATATTAAAGTTTGTGACATTCCAGTCAAATCGGAAGTTAAATACTTGGGGATAATCATATGTAAAGGTCAGATAAAAAGATCAAAACTGAACTTTGAACCTCTTATTCAGTCTATTCAATGCAAATTGAATTCTTGGTTACAGTGTGATCTGTCTAACAGGTAGAGTCCTGCTTTCCAAAGCAGATGGGTTAACTCGGGTTATCTATCCTGCAATAGCTCTGGATGTTTCTGTGGAGATTTGTAGAATGCTGGACAAAATGATATTAAACTTTGTTTGGAAATCTAAAGTTCATTTAATTAAAAAGAGTGTTATGATATCTGATTGGACAGTGGGTGGGTTTGACTTATTGGACTTTTCCACTCTTAATAATTCTTTCAAGGTTAAGAGGATAAAATCTTTTTTGAACAACCCTACATCTTTTTGGAATATTACCCCTAATTATATCTTCAGCTCAGTTGGGGGTTTGGATTTTTTGTTACGCTGCAACTATGACATTTCTAAAATACCTTTAACTCTTTCTTCATAAACAGGCTTTAATATGTTGGTCCCTAATATATAATTATAGTTTTTCCTCCACATCACTATTTTATTTGGAATAACCAAAATATCAAAGATAAAAATAAATCTCTTTTCTCTTTTTGACCAATGTCTTTTCAGTAGATTGTCAAATAAGAAAATTCGCTCAATTCTTAAAAGAAATCAGATTTCTTTACCTGCCTGTGTAAGTTTTTGGAATAATAATTTTGATGATATAGGGTGGGAAACTTTCTGGCTCCTTCGGCAATTTCTTTTCTTATCTAATAAAGTGTTTGAAGTCTCAATTAAAATGATTCACAATTGCTACCAGTTAATTTTAAATTTGCTAAATTCAATAATGGTATTGCCCCCTTGTTGCTCCTTTTGTCATTGGTTTGATGAAACGATTATTCATTTGTTTTGGGAATGTATGTATTGTAAAATCTTTTGGATTGACTTTTCAAATTTTATTAAAAGGTATCTTTCTTTAGACTTCTGTATAAACCAAAAAAAATATATGTTTTTGGTGACTCTATGAAATTAGACCTTTAAATTTGTCCTTAATTTGCTACTTTTTCTTGCCAAATTTTATATTCACACGTGTACATTTTCAAAGAAAACTAATTTTTTTTATTTTTAAGAAAGATATTGATATGTATTTAAATTCAATGAAGAACTCTAAAAACTCTACTGCATTTAAGACTGCAATATTGTCGATCATAAGCTTGTTTAATGTTATTTAAGTTTATGGATTGTAACCCTGTTTTGTTGCATTGTGTATTAATGTCTTGATTTATATTTCTGCATAAAAAAACAGTGAATCATTTTGCTTTGAAAAGCGTCTCCCATCACTACCAGAAATATCCGTGAAAAACAACAAATATCACACGAAAAACACAAGAAATAAGGATGCCAAGGATGCTCCGCTTGCCAAAAAAGAAGAGAAGAAATTAAATCATACAGGTTTGGAACAACATTTTTTTTAACTATAATTTTAAATTGGAACGTGCATACAAATAATGCATGAACAGTTAAATTATATGATAAACGCGGTGCTGTCTGCAGATGTTATATAAATAGATGCACATTAGACTAAACGCTTAATTAAGGGCATCACAATCCCTTAAACCTTAACTGGGCTAAAGATCACTGACAATATATTAGGCTACTCGTGTTCTGTTAGTAAATGCATTGCATGAATAGTCAGACAATTACAACATGAGCATCTGATGTACTTACACTTGAAGCACTAGTGAAACAAGAAACGAATAGACTAGTAGATTCCTCTCGTGTCGCACTGACTGTTTACAAATATGAAGCCAGACTTCCCACTTCGATATTGAGAAGTTCAGTAGATCACGGTCTCCGCCTTCTGATATATATCACGTGACTGAGGAACAGGAAGGCGAATCCTCAGTCCAAACCAGACCTGTATCATCTGCGGAAGACAAAAGTAGATATATATTTTCCCCATTTAGTGCTATGCCTATTAATGTATATGTTAAGGTATTGTATCCGGCCTATTAATGTCTGTTTAGAAGTAACAGTTTATTAGATGAATCTTATGATGATATCTGACCAATAAAAACTGTCCTGATAGTTACACCTTAAATTGACTTACCAATTATTTAAACAACTTTAAAAGGATTGACAGAGTTGCAGGAGGGCTGATTGACTTATTTATTTGGAGATGTCTTGAATGTAGTCTATTTTTAATTAGGCTACTAATGCATTATTCATTACGACTAGCTATTTAAAGTAGCACTCTGTAGTTTTTTCAACCTTTATAATATTTTTCCAAAACCCTTGAGATAGTACAACGACTTACAATAGGTTGGATGACAGGTCTGCATGAATTATATAAATTATATTTCAAAAATAAAATAACTAGACTAATTTAAATGTGTTATTTATAGCACATTTACTATTTGTTATAACACATAAATCATCAACACATTACAATTAACAAATTAACAAAACAATATTAACTAAAAAAAGTGGAGCCACAATACATTACAATGTAGTGCTCTATAAACATGTAAAATCCTAAATTGAAGAAGTCAGTGCATGCACTTGATCTTATACTTTCCAGTAGGGAGACCAGTGTGCTTTGTGAGGTGAATGCATCATTAATATGCTAAATCTGAATATTTTGTCACCACTAAAATATTTTGTAGATCGG
>JAOTRC010000014.1:8092695-8103842 GCA_027497675.1 Cyprinella lutrensis | reverse complement strand
TTCTTTTCAACTGAAGAAAGAAAGACATGGACATCTTGGATGACATGGGGGTGAGTAAATTATCAGCATTTTTTTTTTTTTTTGAAGTGAACTACTCCTTTAATAGCATGAAGTACCTCTGATCAATGACTTCATGTTGTTATCATTGAATTTTTGGCTATTTGAATCTTTATGCTTCAAGAACACAAATACTGGGTGACTAATATTTTTGAACATTATCCAAACAACCAACAAATAGGAATCCTTAAACTTTGTTTTACTCTAAGCTTTCTAAAACAATGGGATGATCCTATTTCCAATTGTGCGGTCATATTACCATTGATATTTGAAATTTTGTGGGCGAAATCAAGTCATTTCACACTTTCGTGTGTTCCACGTGAGGTCTAAAAATTTCTGGTCACGTGAAAATTCCATGTTGATCGGCAGAACGATACTTGTTTTAAAAATGTGATAAAATTTTGCTAAAATAGAGCTGATGTGACTGCACCTTAAATCGTCTTATGACTTAATAAATAAAAAGGGGGCTCAAGTGGAGGAATTGAAAAACATTAGGCTGTGTTTGGGCCTGCAGAGCTACATTCCTCCTCGACAGCAAGAAAATCTTCCAGTCACTTTAGTTATTCCACAGACAGGCAGGAATTGTGGTATTGGTTTGTTTATAAAGGCTGTTTGTCCCTCATTCCGGTAATTTCCATAAATCCGCTGGAGTTGGGGGAGGGTCAATGCCGCTGACGGCATCCTCCGTGGGCTTGTCTGCACGACAGTGACACTAAGCCCATTATGTTTCCATTATGTGCCTCAATTTCCCTCTGAGCTCTTCACTTTTGACATGGACTCCTCTAAAATCATGTCCCATATTGCTCAGCTTTCTTTACTTAACGTTTATGCATTTTTACAAGTCGCCTCTCTGGATGCTTCCCTAACACCATTAGTGCCAGATGGTGGAGGTTTGTTACTCTCACTCTTTCCCTCTCTCTCTCTCTATCACTGTCTGTCCCTTTCAGTTTCTCTTTTTTTGTCCATCTCTTTCTCCGGCTATTCAGCTGCTTGTCCAGCTTAAATGGAATGGCATGTACTGGACGACTCGTAATTTAATGCTTTACTTTAGCTTAGAATTTGCCAGCCAGCAAAATATATTGAAAAATATCCCACTTATATTAAAAAAAATAATAATAATTTGTAGTTAATTTATTGGTGCTCGGTGTGCTATATGTAAGGGATACAGTACAGTCCGCCAAAGAACAAGACTCCAGCAATATTAAAGTAATATTAAAAATGAAAAATGGTGCCATTTGTAATTGTATGAAACAAGACAGCGCAGAGTGATGTAATAGACATGATAAGTAGTGCCAGTTTCAGACAGTTAACCAAATAAAGTTAGAACTGCAAACATTGCATTTTTTTGTAGGCCAAGTTAGCGTCACCCTGGTTCCCTCAACAAAAACTGAGTTGTGGCTTTTATTCTCCCCAACAACCTCTATAGTCCCATTTAGACACTTTTTTTAAGACACCAACAGACATCGGGGATAGACCTAAAACCAAAAGAAAGTTTAAATCGCTTAAAACAGTACGCGATAGCTGATTCAAACAAGTGATATTCGACGGCGGCATCCATCTTTGTAATGTTGGCTACAAAATCTGCTTCAAAATACCAGCACTGTCGTCATTGTGTAAAGCCCGCTCCAACGCTTTTGACTGATGCCTCAATTTCAACGGATTGGAAATGGGCTTGAATGAGCTCATTGCCAGACTAACTTTCAGAGCAAATCTAAATTTGCGGGAAGTTGTCTGGGTTTTCCAAGGCTATGATCAAACCGTTTCAGACACTTAAAGAGGTGATGCTGCAATGTGTATTGAGGATTTTATTTAGTCAACTTTTGAAATAAATTTCACTTTTTAAAGTGACATTATTAATGTGAGATTTTACTTCTACAGAAGTGCTGTGTGATCCAGCAGTCACGGCTCGATTGTCAGACACCAAGGTGACTAAGTTTGGATTTTGTCCATCTACATATATTAAAGCTTGTAGCATTCTGCAAGCACAGTGTGGTGTCTATTGCTATGAGAGTCTATTTTTTTTTTCTTCTGTTTTAGGCTGCTGGAGAGGTAAAGGCTTTGGAAGACTTCTACAAGATGCTTCAACAGGAGCCTGATCGAGCTTTCTATGGGTGATCAAACTCTATCCTGTCTATCCTATTTGCATTTCAGGTTAATCAATGACATGTAAGGTTTTTTTAACATAAATCTTTTCATCCATTAATAAAGCTTTTTTTCTGGACAGATTGGCTCATGTGGAAAGAGCGAGTGAGGCTTTAGCCATCGACATCCTGTTAATCAGTGACAAACTATTCAGGTACTTTTGAAAGTAATAAATTCATTATTTATTTACCTTTTATAACTTCATATAGAATATGAATATGATTTCTTTTTTTCTTCATGATAGACATCAAGACATAGCCACCCGCAGCCGGTATGTTCGGCTTGTAGACAGTGTAAAGGAAAATGGAGGAACTGTCAGGTATTCATATGAATTTTTCAAGTCAGTTTCAGTAATGTCATGCATTTATAGTTCTATATGTGTTATGGAAAAACATTGATCTTTGCTCATCAATATTGTTGACTTTTCTCCCCCTGCTTTCCTTTTAGAATGTTCTCAAGCCTGCATGTATCTGGTGAACGTAAGCTATTTTTTCAAAGTCTTGGTTTCAGAAAGGATAATTTTAGATCGTCATGTGCCTGAAATGGTGTGATTTGTCTCTGTAGAGTTGAATCAGCTGAGTGGAGTGGCGGCCATCCTGAGGTTCCCCATCGCTGACGTTTCTGAACCTGAGGACAGCAGCTCTGATGAAGACTAACATTATGGTGTTGTGTGAAAGGTTGGGAATGCTTCACATTTAGGACTAAATAGAATAAGAATCCATAATGGCCTTAATAAAGGATTTAAAATCTGTTGAAGTTTTACCAAAACCTTGATAATTTTGATTATTTATGACTGATGCGATTACAAAATAATCTACTGAATCCACATTTGTTTTCTATGAATACTACTCACCATTAGTGCCATTTTTTTGAATGCCATTTTCAACAGTTAATGGATGGCATTCAGAAAGTGGTTTGCTTAATAGACCAATTCTTTGTCAGCATCTCAGTTTGTCACACTGAAGTAGTGGCAAACTTACTCAAGTAGTCACACTAAGTAGACTATAAACACTGTTGTTTAATCCATTCACACTATTACATACATTTTAGTCTCAATAGCAATATAAATGTAACTTACCTAGCCATGCAGTTGGTATTTCCAGTTAATATGTAGCTTAGATTTATTGTAACTTCTTTCTTTGTCTTACACATCACCGTCTTACTATTCTGTTCACAATACACGTCTCACACTGACAGCGTTTGCGGTGTAACAGGCCAACAGCTCTCCTAGTTACGGAAGCCCTGAACCACAACGAAAAAAAATAAAATCTAGCATTTCGACTTTAATCTCGAAACGTTTCAATTTTAATCTTGAAATGCTAGATATTTTTTTAAAGTCGAAACGTTTCGAGAGTATGAGAATGTCTTCCATACTAAAGTTGTGCGTGTGCTTGCCATTGTTTCACATTGCCACACGCACAGGCATTCATAATGGTGCATAGCGAGTGTTTCACAGAGACGTGTGTGTGTGTGTGTGTTTTGTTTAAAGGAAATTCAACAGGTGCCAAATCTACCAGCATAGGACATTATATAATATAGCCTACTGCGCTGGAATACACTTTAGCCTATAGGAAAACTAACCCGGAAAACACGTTTCAGACTGGATGGAGATATCCAGCTTAATGAATGAATGAATGAGGCATTTATATAGTGCTTTCATATGTCTACTAGGCCTACACAAAGCACTTTACAACAATCATATCAGATATTCTCTCCTCAATCACCATTAGTGGTTATTAAATCTGAGGAAAATCACAGGATAAAAGTAATAAGCTACTATTTTCTATTGATCCATAGCAGTTCGTCTTCACAAGTGCATTTCTTTACACGCATGCGCGCTCTGAGCCTGTGTTCATACACTGTTATGAATACACACACTTCTATGGAAGACTATTATCGTAATGTTTTGACTTTAATCTCGAAACGTTTCGACTTTAATCTAAAATAAAAATGTTAAAAAAATGTAGCATTTTGAGATTAAAGTCGACTAAACGTTTCGACTTTTATCTCAAATGCTAGATTTTTTTTTTTTACGTTGCGGTTCAGGGATTCCGTACCTAGTAAAACCCAAAGAATACTTACGTTTTTATGAATACCTTAGGGTATGTTTCAGTGTCATCAATTCTGAATATCATAATAATAACATAATTGTAACAAAACATCTAATACCGTTAAATCATTGGTAGAATAGAAAATATTTCAATACCGATACTTAATACTGCTATATAGAAAATATAGCAGCAGCAGTGTACGCTCAACCTTCACATGATTATTATTTTTTTTAGTTTTGTTGCACTAGTTAGTCGGTCCTAGTGTTAAAGTGTTAAAGGGCACCTATTATGGCATTTAAAATGTTCCTAATATTGTTTTTGCAGTCCCCAACAACAGTTTTACATGCATGCAATGACAAAGAAAAACACTTGTGGTCTTATAAGCATTTATTTTTACCGGAGTTGCTCACCGACTCCCAAACGATTTGTCAACGACTCATTTTTTTCCAAACCCCTCCTTTGCGTGGCGCTAATTTGCAGTGATTGGTCAGATGACCTGATCAGTTATTGTTTGCATTAGCCCAACGCATAAACATATTTTTGATAAAGAACTGCTGTACTACAAGATATTGCTCTTAATAACAACGACATAATTTCACATATTTAAAAAAAAAAGTCAATTGTAGACGTAGAAGCTGAGTGTAACTTACACAACACACAAATACTTATTGAGAATGCTACAAAACACATTATTAATAATACTTACAGGTTGTGATTCGGAGGAGGAAGCTGATCCAAATAAAATTAGTACTGAACCTTCCTTCTGTATCAACCACAATGCTTTCGAATCCACACTTGAAAGCATTTATGTTTGTAAAGCAATCGTCAAAAAATTACGCGAACACAGCATAAGTTTCGACCTATACTTGTGGGGTATAGTTGCATATATGAACTGTAGACACTTAGTCTTCAAATGCTCCTCCCTGGGCAGTGAAAAAGGGTTGCAATGAGTGGGCATATCTTATTCAAATATCTTGTCAAGTTGACGTCATCTATATAGAGAAAAAGCATTGTTCATTTATCGATTCATATCAGCAACTCTTACTTTGAGAGAGAATAACTTTGTATATGGTGAACTTTCATAATTAAAAATTTGTAGGATGTTTTTGTTCAGTTAGCTCTATGTTACACACTACATGAAAGGTAATTTTCAAAATTCCATTATAGGTGCCTTTTAAAGGGCACATATTATGCCCCTTTTTGCAAGAAGCAATATTGGTCTTGGGTATCCCCAGAATGTATTTGTGAAGTTTCAGCACAAAATACCCCACAGTTAATTTATTTTAACCATTTGAAAATGCCATTTTTGGGGCCTGTTTTAGAATGAGCTGTTTTGGTGTGTACGACCTTAAATGGAAATGAGCTGTATATCCCCGCCCTACCTTTGGATGAGGGCATCACTTGCATACCTATGGCAGTCGGTAAGCAGAAGGGCTGAGCGTGAGAGACCCACTGTTTTGAATTGTATACGGTTGAATGTATACAGTACATGTTTGAATTGGAATATATAAATAGTCTCTGATCAGAACCCGGATGACGAATAAACTCCGGAAGAATAAAAACAAATGAAAATGGACCAGTACGTCTCAGTATGGTTATTTGATACATCTGGGTCTATGCCACAACCACACTGTCAATCAAACCCCTTCTCTACTTCACAAAGCACTGAATCTTAGAACAGCTCGTTATGAGACAGTGCATATGATTTATTGAGATTGTAAAAAAAAAAAAAAAACACTGGGTGGATTTTTATTATTCTAGGGTGGTTTTGCTCACACAGTGCCAACACACATTTATGTTCAAACACCATGTAAAAGTGAATTTTGCATAATAAGTGCCCTTTAAAATATGACTATTTAAGATTTTTGTTTCCATGACAATTGTTGATGAATCAAGACATGATTAAAATATGGTTTAAAAAATGTAAATTTATGCTACATTTAACTTTAACTTTTTAGTTTTACCACAACCTCTCCCTATATTCTTCACTGAAAATTAAAAGAAAAATGTTTTTTTTTATCATGCCTCCATGTCAAGTTCAAATCCCCCAAAACAGAGCTTTTCTTTTATATGGATACTTTATCTGTCCTGTGTTTAACTTAATCTTCGTAACCTGGAAATCATTCACACACGTTTCTCTACACTGTGGAAAAATGCAGATGATCTGAAAACACAAACACGCATAAGTTGACGATCTCCATTGTGATATTCTGCTCAAATAAAAGTGGAATACAGCCAGCCATTGTTCCTTCATGAGCGGTTGTGCTATTTGTTGTGGCTAAATCTGTGATCGATCATTCACAGTGATGAACTGTAATAAATTCAAACATGGATCACCAGTGTGATTGCAGAATAAATGCACTTATGCTTTCTCTGTTGTTTTAATAGAAAAAACATTAACATAATTTGGAATTAATTTGAAGAATTTCACTTTTGAGTTTTACCAGTTGTCATAATGTAGAGCTTGTTAATTTATATGATAATAAATCATATTCAAAAAATCAATTAACTAGATGAGTAAATGACTAAAATAAAACATACTTTTAGGTGAAGGAACAATAATTATGGTACAATGTAAAAAAGCCAAACTCAAATGACTATCATAATCACAATCAAGATTACAATTTTGAGAAAAATAGATGAAATATGACTAAAATATGACTAGGTTTTTGTTGTTGTTGTTTTTTGTTTGTTTGTTTGTTTTTACTATAAAACAAGAATAAAATTCCCAGACTTCTAGTCAACTAAAACTTGACTTAAAAAAAGAAAGAAAAAAAAAAAGGACAGGCTGACAAAATATGAAAACACATTTACATGTAGGCAACACTGGCCTAGTCCGTTAATTTGACAGACCAAAAAGAAACGGATGAGAGAAAAAAAAAAACTTCTGGAAATATTATAATAGATGCTCATGTTGATGAGTTTAAAGATGAAATGTTGTAGTGTCCTGCCCCTGTTTGCGCACACTATCAAATGCAGGACACTGTGAGTAGTTGTCTTCATTGTTTTTTGCTTCTTCTTAAAGGACTACTATATTTCAATTTTATGTGTTGATATAGGATTATTGCACATTTTGTATTTTTTTTCTGCTTTGTTCAACATGTGCCATGAAGAAATGATGCTAAGGTATTGCTGGTTGGCTGAATGTGTAAAGAACACATCTACAGGTCTCCATGACATTCTGTTATATAGACCCATGGCTTTGTATTTTGCCCATTTTCTAGTCTTTATATTAACAAAGTAGTTATAACACACCTTAAGCTCACAATTTTAAGTTATTTGCGTCATTATCAATGGCTAAAATGGAAAATACTGCACCGTTGAAACTATGAGAGCCCATATTTTTAATATATAAACTTCTCCCACACATGCCAAGATTATATACTTCAGTGAGATACAAAGAAAGACTTTCAAGTCCAGCTTGTTTAATTCAAGTAATATTTTATATTTATATACATATTTTACACATGTAGCACCTTGTAAATAGAAATCATCAAGTTTGCCAATAGTAATGCTATAAAATCCCAGATAAAATCATCTGGATTGAATTTCTGAACCTTAGAAGAATAAAGTGCATTAAAAGATTATCATTGCACATTGTATTGGGGTTTCCCTTATAACATCTTATTTCATTGTTTTAACAATACATTTTTACCATTGTATTCCTTGGTTCTCGACTCAAAAATAGAGGTCTGTTCTGAAATGACTGCAGACTAACCATATAACTAACCATATAATTGTGCATACATAATATACAGGCCTATCAACTTTTAAAGGAAAAGGGACTCTTTTCCATATATTGTCGTTGACATCAAAGGTTGTGCCCTCATCAACATCTGTACCGTAAATTAATCTCTTATTTTCTAGACGTAAATAGGATATGGGTCATTCTGCGTCAAATCAACCAAATTCCGGAAATGTCCTCGGCAATATTAAATGTCATGGATGTATACTTACTAAGCAATTCACTGTTTTGTAGAGGGTGGTCAAAACGACCATTTTCGACTGAGATTTGGAACCAAATTACAGGGGAGTAGAAATGACTTTAGAAAGTTGGCAGCACCATTATTTTGGTTTGTGTATTAGTTAAATGTGTTGACTTTAGTAATCTTTGTTGCATTTTATGCCAATGGAGACAGTATAAAAATTGGAAAAAGTACTTTTTTTCAAGTTTGCATGCCTGCAACTCTAAAATATCTGACTGCCCTGTTTTGGTTTTAATAAACTTTTTTGGTATCTTCATTTTAAAGGCCCCATATGTAATGGCATAGATACGGGGATTTTAAAGGACAAGTTCGGTATTTTACATTTAAAGCCCTGTTTTAAGATCGTCCCTGATGAAATAGAATAGTTAAGATTGTTTTTGAGACAAATGCTCCTGTCACGNNNTTGTAAAGGTGGGGGGGTACTAACACAGAATCCAAAAATCCTCGTGACAGGAGCATTTGTCTCAAAAACAATCTTAATTTCTATTTCATCAGGGACGATCTTAAAACAGGGCTTTAATTGTAAAATACCGAACTTGTCCTTTAATGGCTCCATGAGCAAATTGGTCAATTGAACACATTTTCAGTTGCCAAAAAACACATGTGGGTCTCTTTGCATACAGATGATACTTTTTTTTTTCTTTTAAATATATGAAGAATATCTGAACAACAAATAATGTTAAAACTAGAAATGTAGTTCGTTTTTTTAAAATTAACACAATTGCATAGAAGAATATCTAATATCTGATAGACGAATATTGTTTTTTTCCAAAGTTTGCGTGCCTGTCACTCAAAAATAATTCAAGATATCTAAATATGATTTTAGATTCTCAAACTTTTCAAGTCCTCAATATGATTCAAGCCCATAAAGATTTGTGGATCTCAATGTGGCTCCATGTACAATTGTTGCATTTAATCCATTTTAAATGGTCAACAACCAAATGTGGTTCACTTTGCACACTGCTGATACTTATTGCATTTAAAGGGGAATGTCTGAGGAATAAATAATGTTGAAATTAGAAATGTAATTTCCCTCTATTAAAACAAATGCATACAACATACCACCTGCTTGGTCCCGCAAGACAGGATGGAGTCATTTACAATGATTTTTAAGAACATTCTTTTCTGGAATATGAATACTACTTAAAACTGATCCTATAAGAACAATCTCAGGTGAAAAAAAGATAACATTCTTTAGAAAAGTTTTTAAGAATACAAAATATTTTTAGCTTTTTCCTTACATTATAAAATAAGAGGAAATTGGCAGTTAAGAAGAATTGTTTTTTTCAAAAATGTTTTATGAATCCGGCTTCAGAATCTAAAAGATAAGGTATCTTTAATTATTGAATAAGAGACAATAAGAGACTCGGGGCAAAAAACACAAGTTTTTCCCATTTTTGCCCATTTTTCCCATTTTTGAACTTTCATTGTTATCAACAGATTAAACTAATTGACCTACTAATCTGTGTAAAATCAAAATAAAGTTTTAAGTCATTTTACCCCGCTGTAATTTGTAATTTGTAATTTTGTAATTTCTGTAATTAATCTCAGGCAAACACTGTCAATTTGACCCCAACTCTACAAAAAATAAGTGGCTTACCGAATAAATATGCATCCATCACATTTAATATTCTGGCTTTCTGCTTCTTCCTCTGGTTGAGTTGAACATGTATACGGAATGACCCATATACAGTATACCAAAGAAATTAGCATTCGATTACCAATTGATATCACCACTGAAAACTATAACAATTTCCCTTGATTTCTTCAAATATCATGATGACATCAGTCTGCAAGATTATTCACCAGGACAGTAATACTCCTTTAACCACTTTAAATCCTCTAGCGTGCCCCAGTGCAAATACAGAATGGACAGGATGACCATGATGTGCATTATTTGGTGACTATTTAACCAGTAGTCAAACCGACCAGGGCTGAAACGCTCAGGCAAGCGGGAAATATTGATGAGTCCCCCTACCAATGCCAAAGCATCCATGGTGAGGTAGAGACGGAGGGATGCGGGGCTTCCTTTGCCTATGCCAGTCAGTCGCAACAGAAAGAGAACGAAGCGGAACAATGCCTGCCAGGCGAAAGATTGCAGTCGGTGCACATTATCCCATGCGGTGACAGCGCAGTAAACACCGTAGCCAGAGAGGAGGAGATATGCCAACATTGCCACACAACGGGAAGATGGGTTACACAACAAAGTTATGTAAATGATTGGCAGAGCACCTGCAAAAAGAAAAGTACAATGGATGCATTGAGTTTTGGCCCATGAAAGCAACAATGATTTGTACAAGAATTGATCAATACATTCTAAAAATAAAGGTTCTAAATGTTACTGTGAGTAATTCCATAGAAGAACTATTTTTGGTTCCCCAACGAACCTTTTAAGTGAACAGTTCAAATAACTTAATGTAAAGAACATTTTGATCTAAATGACCATAGAACATTTGTGCAGTGGAAGGTTCCATGGGTGCTAGAAACTTGAGATTTCATCAATTCACTGTCTTAAAATAAATTCTTTCCTCACTTTCGTTCTGCAATCTGTGTGAATGTGTTTGTGTTAGATATTAGTTTTGTTTGTTAGAATACATAGACATATACAGTAGACCTCACTTTGGAGTTCTAAGCATGCGTCAAAACCGCCGCCATCTTGGAACAGGGGTCTTGTCATAGGAAGTAGCTAGGTAAAGCTGCTATCTCTGCCTTTACTTCGAATTCATTGATGGTGGTGGACTTTTGTGCTTTTGTATGATGTTTACGGATGAAATCTGAACTAGGAAGAATGTTTTTTAAAAAAAAAATATTTTTTTTTTCTTTCTGTAATCAATATAAATACATGTCTGACCGTTGGAACAAACCAAAAAAACAAGAAAAATCGCATTCATGATGATTTATGGTGATTTTA
>JAOTRC010000014.1:8070043-8082772 GCA_027497675.1 Cyprinella lutrensis | reverse complement strand
ACTCACGTAAAGTTGATAATTCCGCGAATGACTGCAATTGCAGATTTCGAACAGAGATGGCGACAAAGAGGAAAAATGCCAGACTGCAGCTTTAAAGAATACAATTTTGTCAATTTTTTAAATGTGTTTTATTACAATTTTTTTTAATTAAAGTAAATGTTCATTTTTACCATAATCTGTAGTGAAATTCAACAAACTGCCTGTCAACTGATAAACGCAAACAAAAAGTTATGAAAAAGTGTAAAGGAATATCAAAGCATCTAATCTTCACCATATTTTCCAAAACCTTTAGGATTGTAGGGTTTGGCTCCATAGCGCTGACCATCATTACCTATGAGAAAGATGCACATAAATCCATGTGTCCAGTCAGGAATACAGTTAGGGTCAATACTAACTCAAATATTACAAAGATAGCATACCATATTGTCCAGAGGGGTTTGTTTGATATCCATTTTGGGAACCACCAAATGGAAGTCCACCAATTCCTGCAAAAATACGACCTTGCTTATGAAAACTGAGTAAATGCAAGTGTGCAGCATTTCTGATGAGTCGTTTTAATATGAGCTGATATGGTTCTTCTCACACTTACCATATTTCGCTTGAGATTTTCCCTTAAATCCTGTTGGCTGCTCACCTTGTGGTCCAGCTATCAGAGTAACCGAAAAGAGTAAATATTAATTAATATATAAATCAAACTGTTTCTACTAAATGTCTAGCACAGAAAACAAGAGGGCTAAAAAAATGTACTTACTACACACAAATTCTTAAACTGGTCTTGTGAGATGTAACATACTACTGTGTGAAACATTTATCGTAGCATATGGCATACTGTTTCACTTAAAAATAGTAGGCAGAATACAGTGTTTACTATATTAGTAAGCAGAACTACATTCCGAATCACAAGGGTAAAGAAAGTACTGTAATTATTCACAGAAATACAGGTGCAATTTTAATTTTGTATTTTTTTTAAACGGATACCTATTTATTTAAGCAAAACTTAAAAGCATTAATATCTAAATATCTATTTATTATTTATTTTGTTGTAGGATATGGTATTGCACTAAAATGCCCAGACTATTGACACCCAAGGACTAAAGCATATATTTAATAAATGGACACGTGAATTGTGTCCATGTTAAAAAGAAAAAGATATTTGAAATATTCATAGCTAAATATTCCAACCTTGATTTTTCAGTTGGTTTCCATAGCCTCCATAACCTGTAAAAGACAGCAAAATGAGGGCAGAATTTTTAATAACTTTAGACAAGCAAAGACCTTGATATAGACATTGCAAAGATAAAGCTAAATAATAAGTGATTATAATAACAATAAAATCTGTTTTGTAATGCTTTACCTGCTTTGTAGCCATTATTCATACCATGAGCTGGATAACCACCCATTCCTGCTCCATAGCCTAGTGAAATATTTTTATCCAAAGTGGTTAAAATTCTATTATGGTTAGATGATAGTTAATGTTAATATGGAAATGAATGCACCTGGTTGTGATGCAACTTCTCCTTTTCCATTTGGATACCCTGTAAAACACATTTTTAGTTTTAGATTAAATGCTTATTATTTATTTATTTTTATTTATTTATTTATTTATTTGCTTGGTCTTCACAACTGTTTAGAAGTCAAAGTAAACTGACTTTACTGACTAAAATGGACACCAAAATCTTATTTTTTATTGAATGGTGTAGATTTTTGGTAATCATTGCCAATAATTTATCATTTATATGACAATAAACAAGTAGGGGGAAAATGAGAGTTCACCAAGACTTGGAAGTTTGACCCATTGTCCATTAGGTTGTCCTCCAGGTCCACAATCTAAAAAAAGAAAAATTCTACAATTAAACAGTTTGATATTAATCCAAGAGTAGTTTTGGGTTATAAGAGCCCAGCTAATTTAATGTGATATGTTATATCAATGGATTATTATTTAGGATTTACCAGGCTTTGAAGATATAGCTCCCTGCATCTGTCCATTTGGTTGTCCCAGATGAGTGAGTTCTGTAGAAAACAAACAAGTTATCAATAAACTAAATTTACTTAACGAGCTAAGTTGCCCAGATATCACTATCTGAGTTATAATACATGCATAATGTATAGCAAATTGTGCAGAAGTGGTGTAGCTTCAAACTGTTATTTGGTTTCAGGATTATCATATAAGAGTTTAATGTAAAACTATAAAAGTTTACCAGGATTTGCCATTGGATTCTTCATTTGAGGCACAGGCTTGTTTGACTGAATCTTGGATTGTTGTATCTCTGGGGTTGATTGAGCTGATCCTAAAGGCACCTGTGAAGAAATACTGGCTTGTGGTAACTCTGGCCTTATGTTTTGTCCCTGTGAAAAGACTTGTTCCTGCTCTACTGCAACTGGCTGTGATGTTTGAGGAATGGGAGCTGATTCTGCTGTGATTGACTGAGGGGCTACTGTTGCAACTGGTTTTGGTTTATAAGCTTTACTAGGTTTATATGAACTAGGACCTCGCATAAATGGCTTTGGAGCTGGCCAAGGTGCCATAGAGTTGGGGGCTTTGCCCTGTGGATGAAGATTTTGTCCCTTTGTTTGTTGCAGAACTGGTGAAGTTTGTCCTGGAAGTAATCCTGTATTTGGCTCATGTCCGGATAGTGGTAAAAAGCCCTTGGTGTTAGATGTTACCGGGACATGACTTTGTCCTCCAGCGCTTAAAATCTCTCCTTTAGGTCCATTTCCACTGGAAGCACCATGTTTTCCAGTTGTTACAGGCATATAACCTAAAAGTCAAAGAAATTTTACTACAAATTTATATTAACAAGTCAATGTGATAAACTCACATGCATGAAACTTGAAACTTCTATTCATGTCATGTGGAGGAAGTAAATAAAATCCACTTTAAATAATCCTGATTTTACCTGAATTAGCTGCTTTATAAGGTCCTTTTGACATATAGCCAGGAACACCATAACCTATAGATCACAAGACATGTAATATGTTATAACTGCAGGTTTTACATTTGATGATGTAGAGTTTGTTTGTAAAAAACTGGACCTAAAATTCTGTACACTGAAATATGTAGAATATGGTTTTAAAAAGGTAGGAAAAAAAAAACAGAAACAACACGCATCTATATACCTATAGTGCATTACCCATATAAAAACCTAAATAATATAAATGATTAATCTAAATGGGAATACACTACAATTGTTTATAATTAAAGAATTTACTTAATGCACGGATATCTTATATTTTACTGTGGCTTTGAAAACGGCTTATCCAATGACATCATTAAATAGAATGATGTCATTCTATTTACCATTAGGCTTGGCACCTTGTCCATTTGTGGGTCCAGCTTTAACACCATATCCTTTGAAGCAGACACAACACACATAAGATTCAAATAATACAGAAAAATCAGACTAAGTAAAAAGAAATAAAAAAAGTTTTTTTTGTTACCTTCTGTAGGTCCCTTGGTTCCACCATTGGGATACCCCATATTTTGGAGTGAGGAGCCTAATTAGAGAAAAAATACTTTAATCAAGTGTGATAATCCTCTTTTCAGAATTCAGTATTTTCCACACTGTAATAATTGCACTAGAGCTGGTGACATCCAGTGTATTACCTGTATTAGGTTGGTTAGCTGCACCTCCATTAATATATCCTCCATATCCTGTAGAAAGCCAATCCCAAATCATTTTAGAGGTTCTCCAGTTTCCTCAGTTTACAATACAGGCCTTAACATACAACTCTTGTAAGTGCAATCAAATGTGTGCGGATGTCATATTTTACAGTGGCTTCAAAAGCAGCCTATTCAACCAGATTTTAGAGCCACAAACTATAATAGTTTTATAATAGTAATAAGCAAATGCTCTTTACCATTAGGCTTGACTCCTTGTCCACTTGAGGGTCCAGCTTTAGCACCATATCCTTTGAAGCAGATGCAACACGCATAAGAATACAATGATACGGAAAAAAGCAGACAAAGAAACATGCACGTTACACACACACACAAAGAGTTCACCTGGTTTAGGTCCCTTGGTTCCACCATTGGGATACCCCATATTTTGTAGTGTGGAGCCTAATTAGAGAAAAGTACTTTAATCAATAGTAATATCCTCAGTTCTTTTCAGAATTCAGCAGTTTCCACACACACTAATAATTACACTGTAGAACTGGTGATATCCAGTGTATTACCTGTATTAGGTTGGTTAGCTGCACCTCCATTAGTATATCCTCCATATCCTGAACAAAACCAATCCCAAATCAGTTCTCCAGTTACCCCAGTTTACAATACAGACCTTTAGTGCCTAATAAACAAGTCCTCTACCAATAATATACATTATTAATTATAATGAATTATTAATCGGGCTACTCTACTGTTGGTTTATTAATAAAGAATGTGGAATCAAATGTGTGTGAATATCATATTTTACAGTGGCTTCTAAAACAGCTTATCTAACTAGATTTTAGAGCCAAAGCATGTAACAATCACATGGTATTTACCATTAGGCTTGGCTCCTTGTCCATTTGAGGGTCCAGCTTTAGTACCATATCCTTTGAAGCAAACCACACACATGAACGATTTCAAATAATAAAGAAACTTCAATTGATCCTGCTAATCTAAACAACTTTCATCTTATTCCTGCACTACCTTCGTTTCAAAGGTGTTGTTCACAAAGTGTTGTTTTTGAGCAACTCCATTCTTTTCTAAAGTTCAATGGAATTTCTGAAAGATTTCAATCTGGTTTTAAGTCTGTTCACAGGTCTGAATCTGCCCTCTTGAGGGTTCTAAATGACATTTATCTATCCACTGACATTGGTGACTCCGTAGTTCTCGTACTCTTAGATCCATCAGCAGCCTTTAACGCTTTTGACCCTGATTTAGAGTAGAGTGTATCTAGAGTATTATGTGGGAATAAAAGCTATCGTCCTCCAGTGGTTCCAGTCCTATCTCTCTGATTGAAATTTCCTAGTCAATTTAGGCAATATTTCCACTTCTGTTGCACATCTAACCTGTGGTCTTCCTCACTCAATGATCTATCTTGGCACCTTCTCTCTTTTCTCTGTACATGTTACCATTGGGCACCAGTCTAAGAAGACACTGGGTATCTTTTCACTGTTATGTGGACAATACACACATGTATTTAACAATCAAGAGAAATTATCCTTTTGCTTTTTCATTATCATTACAAAGTTGCCTAGATGACGTTAAATCTTAGGTGTCCCAAAATGTTTTAATTTTAAATGAAAACAAAATGGAGGTGATCGTTTTTGGGCAATTCTCAATTCTCATACTGCTACCTTCGATTTAGGCAGACTATCTGCTTTTAGATCTTCATGTGTACAAAACCTGGGCATTTTGCTAGATATTTAAACTTTGATAAATACAGTTGCTCTGTAATAAGCTCTAGTTTTTATCAAGTTCGTTTGCTGAGATGGCAACTAGAGATGGCTGTTCATGCTTTTATCACTTCATGTTTAAACAACTGCAATTCACTTTACTACGGGATTTTAAAGTCTCAAATTGCTCGTTTTTCAATTAGTGCAAACTGCTGCTGCAAGATTCATTTTTAATAGCCATAAAAGCACCCATATCCCCCCCTATTCTGGGATCAGCTCATTGGCTGCCAATTAATTTAAGAACTGATTTTAAATCTCTACGTAACCAAACCCCCATCTATCTATCTGAACTACTGCAACCATATACTCCTTTTAGAAGTCTGAGATCAAGCAACAAGTACCTGTTATTAGTCCCACATTCCAGATTCAAACGCAGAGGGGATTGAGTATTTTCTGTGGTTCCATGGCCTATAATTAAGGTTGGTTGGTTTTACTATTTCCCATTGAGTCTGATACTGTTTTTGCCACCCCTGGTTTTTCCATATATATTTGAATCTGCTACTGCCTTGCCACATCTGATTTACTATTTTTTTTTTTGAGTCTGAAACTGTTTTTTTATTTATCTATTTGAGTCTCACACTGCCATCTTTGTTTTACTATGTTATATTTGAGTCTGATACTGTTTAGCCACTTCGGTGTTACTGTTATATTTGAGTCTGATACTGTTTGGCTACTACTGTTTTAAGGCTGCCCTTAGCTTTGCTGCACTTATTTGTGTTGTGTTGTTATGCAGGTGTCATTTTCTTTTAAGTCTGCTGTTCTGTAAAGCACTTTGGTTAGCCAGTGGCTGTTGTAAAATGTGCTATATAAATAAAATGAAGTAAAACTATATGCATAACACACAATAAGCATTTACCTGGATTAGGTCCCTTGGTTCCACCATTGGGATATCCCATATTTTGAAGTGAAGAACCTACATAGAGAAAAGTACTTTAGACCAGTGTAATATCATCAGTTCTTTTAAGATTTAAGTATTTTTCACATAATAATTACACTGTAGAGCTGGTGACATCCAGTGTATTACCTGTATTAGGTTGGTTAGCTGCACCTCCATTAGTATATCCTCCATATCCTGAACAAAACCAATCCCAAATCAGTTTAGAGTTTCTCAGTTATAAATAAAGACTTTTAGTGCTTTACATCTGATAAACAACTTCACCAATATAAATGGGAATAAACTACAGTTGGTGTATTATAAAGAAATTCAATTGATGTGCAGTCAAACTAACGGTGAGCTGATATATTTTACAGTGGCCACGGCTTATCCAACTGGAATTTATAGTCAAAAACGGTTTTATAATAGTAAAATTTGGTCTGATTCACTAAGTGACAGGCTAATTTGTGAGTGAAATGTGCACAAAACGATTTTAAGAAGAAATACAGACTTCGTAATAAAATTTATTCTAAATTTACGAAAAAATAAAGGAACTGAAACCACACAAAAAACACTTGGTCTGTATGGCCTTATAATCGTGTCAAATTATATATCATCCTAACATGACTAGCTTGAAATATGTTGCATTAATTGTATTATATATATTATATTTATAAAATTACATAACACAATTATTAAATAATACAATTTAATTTAATCTTAAATACATTACATTTTTACAGTTTAACAGTAACAAAAGCGGTGTTACAGCTCTAGCTGCATTTTTTTCTGAATAACGCAGATATAAGCATGTGTACAGCTGGCTCAAGAGAGGTCTGTAATTTGGGTCTATATAAAAGGTGTTTATTGTGAGAAGTCGTGAGAATGACACACTAGGGGCTAGGCATTGCTCGATATCAGACAAGAGCTCGTAAGCAAACAGTGGCAAGTTTGACTAGAGTGAATGAAAGGCTGTAAGGAAAGCATGTGCGGAAATTCCTTATGGAGATGGTTTGGGCTTGTTTTATGCAAATAACTAACTTTTTGAACACAGCTGCTCATTTAGAATAACTACTCCAAATTTTCTAACAAATTAAGAACAAATTCATGCTTGCCTGACGTGTTGTCAATTAGGCAAAGATTTTTCATGAAAAGTTCTCCTGTGCGTACGAATACGAAATAATCTATGCAATTATTTGTGAATGAGACGCATTGTTATGCTATTTACCATTAGGCTTGGCTGCTTGTCCAGTTGAAGGTCCAGCTTTAGCTCCATATCCTTCGAAGCAAACACATGATTCAAATGATATGGACAAATCAGACAAAGAGGAAAAAATACTCAACATACACATTACACACACAAAAATAGTTTACCTGGTTTAGGTCCCTTGGTTCCACCATTGGGATACCCCATATTTTGAAGAGTCGAGCCTAATTAGAGAAAAATACTTTAAACCAGTGTAATAGCCTCAATTGATTTAGCAGAATTCAGTATTTTCCACACTGTTATAATTGTACTAGAGCTGGTGTCATTTCCCAGTACCCATTGCCTGGCTCATGTGATTACCTTGTTAAGCTCTGCCTTTATAAGCCCTGTGTTTTCACTCATTCGTTGCAAAGTCTTGTTTGGGTTACAACTGCAATTCTGAGCTTTCTTTTCAGGTTATTGGTTCTGATCTTTTGCCTTTTCTTTGGATTACCTAGTTTGCCTGTGTTTTATGTTTGGATTTTTTGCACGTTTTTAACCCTGTGCCTGTTAATGTATTATGACTGTGGATTACCCTAAATAAAAGCTGTGTTTGGATCTTCAACCTGTGTGCGTCAGAGAATATTGTTACAGCTGGTGATATCCAGTGTATTACCTGTATTAGGTTGGTTAGCTGCACCCCCATTAGGATATCCTCCATATCCTGAACAAAACCAATCCTAAATCAGCTTAGAGTTCCTCAGTTTACAATACAGACCTTTAGTGCTTTATCCCCTAATAAACATTATACATTATTAATCTAAATGGGGTTACACTAAAGTTGGTTTGTTAATAAATAATTAAATTAATGTGCAATCAAATGTGTTTGTATAGACTATAATATTTACAGTGGCTTTTAATGTGGCTTATCCAACTGGACTTTAGAGCCCAAAACGGTTTTATAATAGTAATAATCACATGTTATTTACCATTAGGCTTGGCTCCTTGCCCATTTGGGGGTCCAGCTTTAGCACCATATCCTTTGAAGCAAACCACACACATAAGATTCAAATGATATGGAAAAATCAGACAAAAGAATAAAAACACAACGTATGCATTACATACACAAAAAAGTTCACCTGGTTTAGGTCCCTTGGTTCCACCAGTGGGATATCCCATATTTTGAAGAGTAGAGCCTAATTAGAGAAAAGTGCTTTAAACCAGTGTAATATCCTCATTCATAATTAAGTAGAATTAAGTATTTTCCACTTAAATAATTACACCGTAGAACGGGTGATATCCAGTGTATTACCTGTATTAGGTTGGTTAGCTGCACCTCCGTTAGGATATCCTCCATATCCTGAAAAAAAAAAAAATCAAATTAGTTTAGAGGTTCTCCAGTTACCTCAGTTTACAATACAGACCTTTAGTGCTTTACCCCTAATAAACAACTTCTACACTAATAATGCAGATTATTCATTTAAATGGGGCTAAACTAGAGTTGGTGTATTATAAAAAAAAAATAATTAATGTGTAGTCAAACTAAATGTGTGCAGATATCATATTTTACAGTGGCTTTGCATGCAGCGTATCCAACTGGAATTTAGAGCCCAAACTGTTTTTTAATAGTAATAATGTCATGCTATTTACCATTAGGCTTGGCTGCTTGTCCACTTGAGGGTCCAGCTTTAGCACCATATCCTTTGAAACAGACCACAGACATACAGTATAGGTGGAAATAAACACAGCACGCATTACACATTCAAAAAAAATAGTTTACCTGATTTAGGACCCTTGGTTCCACCATTGGGATACCCTGTATTTTGAAGAAAAGAGCCTAATTAGAGAAAAGTACTGTAATCAATTGTAATATCCTCAGTTCTTTTCAGAATTCAGCAGTTTCCACACTTAACTAATTGCACTAGAGCTGGTGACATCCAGTGTATTACCTGTATTGGGTTGATTAGCTGCACCTCCATTAGGATATCCTCCATATCCTGAACAAAACCAAACCTAAATCAGTTTAGAGGTTATCTCAGTTTACAATATAGACCTTTAGTGTTTTGTCCCATAAACAATTCCTCTACCAAAAATATACATTATTAAAGTAAATGGGGCTAGTTGGTTTATTGATAAAAAAATTCAATTAATGTCCAATCAAAAGTGTTTGTATATCATATATTACAGTGGCTTTTTATGTGGCTTGTCCAATTGGAATTTAGAGACAAAAACTTTATTTAGAGTTTTTAGAATTAATTTGGAGAATTTAGAGCTTTAAAATGGTAATAATCTATTTACCATTAGGCTTTGCTCCTTGTCCACTTGAGGGTCCAGCTATAGCACCATATCCTTTGAAGACCCAAACACATAAGGGTCAAATTATAAATAAATAAATAAATAAATAAATAAATAAATAAATAAATAAATAAATAAATAAACACAACATACGCATTACACACACAAAAATAGTTTACCTGGTTTAGGTCCCTTGGTTCCACCATTGGGATACCCCATATTTTGAAGAGTCGAGCCTAATTAGAGAAAAATACTTTAAACCAGTGTAATAGCCTCAATTGATTTAGCAGAATTCAGTATTTTCCACACTGTTATAATTGTACTAGAGCTGGTGTCATTTCCCAGTACCCATTGCCTGGCTCATGTGATTACCTTGTTAAGCTCTGCCTTTATAAGCCCTGTGTTTTCACTCATTCGTTGCAAAGTCTTGTTTGGGTTACAACTGCAATTCTGAGCTTTCTTTTCAGGTTATTGGTTTTGATATTTTGCCTTTTCTTTGGATTACCTTGTTTGCTCGTGTTTCTTGGACCTTATTTTAAACCCTGTGCCTGTTTATAAATCATGACTGTTTACTGCCTTAAATAAAGGCTGCGTTTGGATCTTCAACCTGTGTGTGTCAGAACAGATTGTTACAGTTGATGACATCTAGTGTATTACCTGTAGGTTGGTTAGCTGAACAAAACCAATCCTAAATCAGTTACCTGGTTACCTCAAGTTTACAATACATTTAGTGCTTTATCCCCTAATAAACAATTCCTCCACTAATAATATAAAACATTAGTGTAAATGGGGCTACACTGCAGTTGGTTTATTAATAAAGAATTTAGTTAATGTGCCATCAATGGTGTTTGTGTAACATATTTTACAGTGGCTTTGACTGTGACTTATCCAGCTGGAATTTAGAAACTGTTTAGACTGGTTAGAAATTCTAAAAACTGTTTTGTAATAGTAATATTAAACACGTTACCATTAGGCTTGCCTGCTTGTCCATTTGAGGGTCCAGCTTTAGCACCATATCCTTTGAAGCAACCCCAACATGCATAAGATTCATGGAAAAATATGGAAAAATCAGGCAAATGAGACAAATACACAATATATGAATTACACAAACTTAGTTTACCTGGCTTAGGTCCCTTGGTTCCACCATTGGGATACCCCATATTTTGAAGAAAAGAGCCTAATTAGAAGAAGAAAAAAATACTTTAAACCAGTGTAATATCCCCAGGTTTTTCTCAGAATTTGGTATTTTTCCACACTGGATGTCACCATAATGTAATTATGACAGTGTATTACCTGTATTAGGTTGGTTAGCTGCACCACCATTAGGATATCCTCCATATCCTGAACAAAACCAATCCTAAATCAGTTTAGAGGTCTCCGGTTACCTCAGTTTACAATTTAATGCTAATTCCCTAATAAACAACTTCTCTAACAATAATACCGATTTGGTTCTAAACTTCAGTTAGTATATTATAAAGAAATTCAATTTATGTACAGTCAAACTAATAGTGTGCAGATATAATATATTTTACAGAGGCTTAGAACACAATTTATCCTACTGGAATTTAGAGACAAAAACTGTTTTATAATAGTAATAATGTCATGCTATTTACCATTAGGCTTGGCACCTTGTCCATTTGAGGGTCCAGCTTTAGCACCATATCCTTTGAAGCAGACACGACTCATGAATCAAATGATATGGAAAAATCAGACAAAGGGGGAAAAATAAAATAATAATACACACACAAATAGTTTACCTTTAGGTCCCTTGGTTCCACCATTGGGATACCCTATATTTTGAAGAGAAGAGCCTAATTAAACAAAAATACTTTAATCAAGTGTAATTTTCTTAGTTCCTTTCAGAATTCAACAGTTTCCACACTGTAATAATTGCACTAGAGCTGGTGATATCCAGTGTACCTGTATTGGGTTGGTTAGCTGCACCTCCATTAGGATATCCTCCATATCCTGAAAAAAAAACCCAATCTCAAATTAGTTGGTTCTCCAGTTACCCCAGTTTACAATACAGACCTTTAGAACTTTGTCCCCCAATTCACTCCTCCACGGTAATATAGATAATTAGTAACACTTTACAATAGATCTTGTTCGTTAAAATTAGTAAATAAATTAACAAACATTAACTAAAAGAGAGCAATAGATTTACACAGCATTTATTCACATTTGTTAAATGTTAGTTATTAAAAAACGTTCATGTTGTTTCACAGTAATGTTATAACAGATTCAACATTTCATCCTACAATTGTATTAGTGAATGCTGAAATTAACTAAGTATTGTTTATAGTTTGTTCGTATTAACTAATGTGAAACCGTATTGTAAAGTGTTACCTTAATCTAAACCCGCACACAGTTTACCTGGTTTAGGTCCCTTGGTTCCACCATTGGGATACCCTGTACATTGAAGAGAAGTGAAAGTATATGAAATTAGTGAAACATACTTTTAGACTGGTTATGTGTTAACCTGAGTTCTTATCAGAATTTAGTTCTCTCCACACTGTAATAATAACACTGTAGAATCAAACTTATCCAAACATCCAATATAATCACCTGTATTAGGTTGGTTAGCTGCACCCCCATTAGGATATCCTCCATATCCTGAAGAAAACCAATCCCAAATCAGCAAATCAGAGGTTATATGGTTAGCCCAGTTACAGACACATTATGGTTGATTACAGATAAGGATGTTAACTATATAAAATTCTACCTTGTTTGCTTTGTGTCTTGGTCGCCCCACCATTGGTGTATCCTGCAGAAACTGAGGTGAAAATGAATTAGTAAACCAGGGTTCTGTTCTTCATACCTCACTTGATTTATCAGAGATTATATTTCATAAGCCAGACCTTAATATAACATATCTCTAATCATGATAATCATCTCTATGCATTATTTGCATTACTATTATTTATACATTTTTTATGTCTCTTGTAAGAAAGGAGCAAAGGCTAGGACAGAGTTACAGTATCGACTGCAAAAA
>JAOTRC010000014.1:7658216-7675094 GCA_027497675.1 Cyprinella lutrensis | reverse complement strand
ATAGTAGGAAAAAACATATACTATGGAAGTCAATGAGACCAGAAACTGTCTGGTTACTGATATTCTTCTAAATATCAAAAATCAGCTGAAGACATTCGAAAACGGTAAAACCCAACTATTTAACTCTGGGGGAGTGGTAAATTATCCTATTTCCAAAAAAAATGGAGTATCCCTTTAACAACTACCTTACTAACTATTAATAAGCAGTAATTATGAGTTTATTAAGGAAAAAGTCATAGTTAACAGTAAGTTAATAGCGAGAACTTGACCCCTAAACTAAGCTGTGACCATTGTGCCTTCTACCATTAAAACTCTATTGACATATTTAAAATTCTTTATTTTAAAATATTTAAAGTCTTTTACTGTTCATCAATAATTACATGACCAGCTTGAAGCAATGTTAGCTTAATACTTGAAAATGGCATGCTATTGTTTTATTTTAATTTGTTCATTTTCAAATTAAAATTAACTTTAATAATTAAACAAAGGAGTCCGATGAAATTGCACTGGTATTCACATTGCCAACTGAAATTTTGGTAACGTTAAAACTCGATTATTGAGCTATTGGGTGGGATGGCCAGCACTGATGCTTTAAGAGACTCTTGCACCACAAACAGGTTTACAAAACGCAAAGAAGAATCAGCCAATTGTGACACTAACAGATTGTATGACAAAACAAGCCATCTATTTTCCTCGGAGCATACTGATGGAACACGACGTTTTAATTCACTGGGGGTCAGAATGTACACTCTACAATTGTACACTGGAAACACATTTTAAAGTCTTAACATCTCCTTCTGTTAACTCTTGTTCCCACAAATGATTTACTGGAATAGGTCAGAAAAAAATCCCATAAAGCATCAAATCCAGCCTAACGGTTCTCTGCTTGGGTGATCTGATTCTGATTCAAACTAATATTCCATCAATCATTTCCAGATAAAATTCTTTTTTATTGAATTTACTGTACTTGTGTGCAAATAGGGTGTATCTTTGGATTATGTGGAATTAGAAATTCTCTTTGATTTTCTACCACACATGCATTTTTTATTAATTTTGTTTAAATTTATTTATTATAATTTTTTGTTTTGTTTTGTAAATGAGTTTGGTTGCTGCATATTACTTTGTGAGAGGAGTTCATTTATCTAAATGAAATATTTGTGCAAAACCTATACGCCTTTTTTTTTTTTTTTTTTTTTTTGCTTTCATTGCAGGTTTTAGCCATGAGAGGCATGACAACCAGCAAACTACCTTTCCTTTCAACACCACAGACTTAATGTACAAAACAAACTCTCCATCCAGGAAAGAAAGCCAGTTTACCATAGTTGAAGCTTGAAGAGAAAAAAAAATACCACACAGTATTTACTCATTTACTCATAACTAACTTTCTTTACTATATCGAATGCTAACTGCTAACTGAATGTTATGTTTCAGACACTTAACTGCATGCTATTTATGTGTCATATATTTAAATATATGTGTAATAAGTAATAGTTTTTTTTTTTTTTTTTAAAGTTCCACTTGCTTGACATTTCACTTTGAAATATGCGAAAAGTAATGCAATATCATTTTGCAGAAATGTTGCCACAGGGCAACATTTCCAATGAGTCTGGTTGCAAGTTAAACAGCTTTTAAGGATGCTGATCCGGGAATGTGTCCTACTTCTAAATCCAAGTTGTGCTTTAGCTGAAGTTGAACAGGAGATGAAGGCAGCATTTAAAGCAGGAGTGTTTTCATGCAACAATGAGTAATGAAGACATCTCTTGCCTTGCCTAAACACCTGCCTGTTTGTTTAGGCCTCGGTGGGAAAACTCAAACACACATTGGCAAGTGCTCATTAGGTATTGTTTAGTGAGTCTCTGCTATGGGTTCTTGTGAGAGTATTGGTACAAAAGTGTGATGCAAGCAAATGCGACTGCATTAAGTGTGTGCTTAAGAAGAGAAGCTGAGCATTGATCCAGCACACATCAAAGCTGGCTATCAAAAACACCCCATCATGACTGTCATGTAATTACATGTGATGAGGGGCTTCGCGGTGTGTGTGTGTGTGTGTGTGTGTGTGTGTGTGTGTGAGAGCGAGAGAGAGATAGTAGAGAAACCCAGAATAAAGGTAATTACTGTTTTCTGCACAGGGTGAGGATAAATGCATCAAATGCGCTTATTTAAACACAGTAAGACACAAATCTTCAGTCAAACCCTTCTGATGACTTAATGCAGAGCTTGAAATTCTAATTTATAATTAAGCACGCATGTAGGAGACAATAGTGAATAGTGTTTCACAACATAGAAGTAAATGAGTGACAAAAAGAGTGACAACTCTATGCTGTGTCAGTTTCTGATGCTATTGGGACGCGGTGTCTGAGGAACATGAAACTTCACGACAATATCTCTGGCCAAGGCCATTTAATGATTATGTCACATGAACAGGGCACATGCAAACACACCATGAGTTTCTTTGTCTTCAAGAAGCTGAATGTGTGCATGCTGTGTAACAAGCAGTGCGATTGTGTCTGAAAAATCTTGAGTTTTTTGACAGGAATTAGACAAGTATAAGAAAAGTTTGCCTTTATTTCATATGAGTGAAGAAAATATGGAGAGCAAAAGATGTGTTCCGACATGTCTACGTTTTATTACTCCTGGAGATGGAGATTAGGAGATGGAGATGTTATTTGTTTAGGAGAGGAGAATGCTCATTCAGCCATTGATGGGTCATTTCTCTGTGAGAAAGCTCCGCTCCTGCTTGTCTCGCTAAACCAATGATTCTGACGTGTAGTTTTACAAGCCTCAGACACTAGGTTTTTGTGAGGACCCGTCCCTACAGCATCAATATCTGATGCAGCGTCTCGTTAGAACCATGGTAACCCTAGAAGTTAGTATGACTGTTCAAATAGCTGACAGTGTTATTATGGTTTAGTCTCAATGAACCTTAACATGTATTTGTGAAACATAAAACAGCTCATCAACAAAGCAAAATGAAGAAAAAAAAAGTCACACGATCATAAATAGATATTTTTCCTGAAAATCTATTCTGCTCGAAAGAAATTCCATTCCCCACAAATGTATGGACAAAATCAAATGCCGGTAATTAGGGGGGAAAGTCTTAACCACTATCGACTGGGGATTTAAATGTTGCTCGGTTGTAGAATAACCCAGGGAACTGCAGAGCTGAGAAACTCCCTCTGGTACTCAAAGTTGCATGAATCATCACTGATATTACTAAAACTACAGAGGGCGCCGTGACGGAGGTCACTTATGATAGAAATCTGCTCATTAACCTCCACTGAGAGGGAAAATCACAGGTGATAAAGGACAATATGTGCTGTTCATTGGTTCATTTTAAACAACTGTCTAGGAATAGAAAGCATAGTAATTTGATAACGTTAACCAACAAACACATTTGTAAACACACTAGATCTATTCTAGTATGGAATGCCCATTTTTATCACCTAAAAGGGTCATATGATGGTTCTAACATTATTTTGTGTTCGGTTTAATGCAATGTGTTAATGCATTTTGAGGTAAAAAAGTTATTTTTCACACACTGTACATTATTGTCTATGCCCCGCCTTTTCTGAAACGCGTTGATTGTTACAATGTTCATTGTTCTGAAAAGAGCGGTGTGCTCTGATTAACGGAAATGTCAAGCCTGTTACCATATTTGGAACATCAGCTCTCAATGCAATAATGACAGGCGATAATACGGGTTGGGTATTGTTTGAATTTGACGGATTCCAATCCTGATTCCGATTCCTTCTTTCGATTCCGGTTCCAAACGATTCTCGATTCCGATTTTTTTAAGAGGCAGGGTCAAAAAAGTTTAGGATATTGTAAATGAGCTAGCTAACCAACTGTCTTTGCTGTTGGTGTTGATGTTGCTGTGCTCCCACTGATGGGCTAACCTGGTGAAAAAAATAGCAATTAAACAATAACAAACAATGACATATCCATGCCATTGGTTTGATGCTGTGTTCACACCAGATGCGAATAGAGAATCTGGCGCAAATAGACTGTCTGGTTAAGTCAATGCAAACTAATTGCATAAATTTCGCCTCAAACTTTTGTTTTTTTACGCGTGTCAAGAGCGAAATTGATGCGCGTAAAAAACAAAAGTTTGAAGCAAAATTTACGCAATTAGTTTGCATGGATTCAAGGCGCAAATTTGACGTGCCATTCACGTCTGATGTGAACACAGCATTAGGACAACTCTCGAGTTGCTTCGCTCAATTATGCCAACACCAGTGGACGCTTCTTCATTGGGGTTCAGCAGTTTCTTTTTCTGATCGGTGGACTGTGAATTGAAACTAGAAATCAAAATGTAAACTTTTGAACGATTCTGGGAAAATCGCAAAGCTAGTCCCGATTCCAGTCAATACCCGATACCCAAGTCTAGTGATAATGTTCAATTTGAGCCCGAATCTGAACAGTAAAATGCAAATGACCAAGCTGCAAGATGATCAACTTTGCCTGCGCGACGGGACCAGATTGTATCAGATTGTTAAGGTTTTATTTCATTGGGGACATAATTAATGATTATCGTGATTTGTACAGTCTCTTTACGTCTCACAAACAGCTAAGAGTGTGTGATAACACTATGTTAACATAAAACCATAAAACATAAAACCAAAATGTCTGAAATTTTTACCATAGAAATGACAAACAAACACTACTCTATACAACTCAAAATGCTTTCGAATTTTCAGTAGCAAATTATTAAAATATGTAAACAAACTTAAAGGCTGTGTCTTTAATTCAGAAGCACAAAACTGTACGTGCAAAGATGGAACTGCCCCACTTTTTAGAATCAGAGTTTGTGCACAGCCGGCCTGGTTCTAGAAACATGTTTCCAGAAAAATGTGCAGCACACAGTCAAATATTTTGGTTGTACTGTTCAGGAAAAGTATTTTTAATAAAGTTTAAGCTCTGTTTTCTAATTGTGTCCTCTTTTGGGAGGCAAACAAAGTAGTTTGGCTTTCGCAACGAAAAATACAGCATCTCCACGACATGGTGTCGCCGGCGGCACCAATAATACAGTGAGAACATAAGTCATTTTTCATTGTGTATACATTTGGTCGATGTTATGAAACTCTGCCCCCCACATTGATGTAGATTTTTGGGGGGTGTGTGTGAATGAAGCGTTTTAGGAAGTCTTAACTTTTATAAAGAATATCTCTTTATGTTAGCCACTGTGAGCCAAGTAAAAGGAAAACAAGAAATCACATATTTTGAACCCTTTAAATATAGAGTTACAAATCAACTTGAATTCACTCCATCTTATGAACTGTTGGAGACCCATACAGTAGAAATGTCATAAAACACCAACATAATTGTTCAATGGTTGCAGTGAAGTTAAGTGGATAGGGATACTACACTAAACTCAATTACAAAAGGCAGCAAGGGCAGGAAGGCACAGTATATTCCCAAATTAAAAACGCAAGACATATCAGTAAATCATTCTGATTGATGGCCGCTAAGAATGATTGCACAAGAGCAATGCCAAATTGACCTCAAACACTTGATGTTTAATAAAGAAAGTTTAATAAAGAAAAATTAATAAAGAATCCATGGTGGGATAATTCATTATTGACACAGAGAAGGGTGTCATCTGAGAGGTAAGGACCAATCTTTTTCAACAATCAACAATCTGGCTGAAAAAAAAAACACTCCTTCCAATTATTTCAGAACTACTGAAAACATTATACTGGTGATGGCTTCTGGCAGTTGTTCTCTCATTGTTAATGGGGTGTAGATTTTTTAAACTTTCCACCATGTCATCTTCTTCAGCATACATCATTTCTCATAAGACTCAGACACTCGTTTACCTTATTTATCCCGAGCTTCAGACCAAAAGAGGTCACTGTTGTTTGCCACTCTCTCCTCTCATTCATACATTTAAACCGAAATAATGCCAATAGATGTGTCACATGTTTGTTGCAGCAGAGATGAAACAGGATCTAAGTGCAGCAGTTTTTATTCACTAACAAACTCAAATCTATATAACACTCAAGAACAAGAACAGAACAAACAACTTAGAGCGACATAGAACTGGAAATGAACTGCAAGAGACAAAGGGCTTAAATAGACAGAAGAAAACAACCAAAGAAATGTGAAACACCTGTGACAACTTAATCAAAGCATTTGTAACCTAGGAAACAGGCAGGGAAATGGAGGATGACAGGACTGATTAACAAGAACAAGAAAAACAACCTTAAAAACAGACATTAACAGAACAGAAAGGGAGATCAAAAACAAACCCTGAATATAAACGTACTCAAAACGCGGAAGAGAACCCTGACGAGGGTTTGGCTTAGTAGAACAGGAAGCCTCCAAGGAGGCACCGGAAGTTCAGGGGACCAGGGAGGATCAGCCTCTGTGCCCTTGACCCAGACGCTGGCACGTCCACTAGGTCCAGGGATGTATAGCACACCTCCTAAAAATGTTCTTGGGCTGAATTATGGAGTTGTGAACTGGAGCAGGCTCATGAGGTGGAGCAGACTCTGGAGAGGGGTCATGGGGTGGAGGTGAATGTGTGAATGTGTGTGTGTGGTTTATGCACACATCAATGATAGAGCCATTGTGGGTAGTGCATTCCTCTCTGGCTTTAATTTCCTTCACTGGAACAGACTCAGGAATTTATTTCACTGGAATGGACCTCAGGAATCTCGGACACTAGACAGGCTCGGGAATTCTCATTGAAACCGACTTGGGAATTTCTCTGAATCGGAAATTCCAATCCCTGGAATGGACTGAAGACTAAAATTTAATCTGTGAATAGGACTGCATTATTTAATATTATCTGTATTATTATGAATACTAAGTAAATAATACTAATTTGTATTATTTTTTAAAATGCATGAGTAGACTATAGATTGCATGGACACGTGTTTAAGGAACATTTTAGAAACAAGGAGGGTAGCTGGGATGATTATGTATTCTGCTTAGAGGTATGAAAATGCCACAGAATAGAATTTTGATTTAAAAAGTGCATAGAGTTCCTTGTTTTATTTGTTGTAGCTAGATTTATTAAATATAACATTTTTAAAAAATGTTTTCAGGGTGAGCATAAGCTGTTTTTGAACACTTTCTCATTTTTAAAAAAACTGATAATATTGATAATCACAATAATTTTGGTCACTTTAATCGTCATATGAAATTTTCATACCATCCCATTCCTAGACTATATGACCTTCTTATTTCAGATGAATACAATCTGAGTATATAAATGTCCAGGATTTTCCAAGCTTTATAATGAGAGTGAATGGCTGTATGTTTTTGGAAATCAATCAAAGCGCATCTATTCATGATCTGAAAGAAGAATGGCATACACACCTAGGATGGTTTCAGGGTGAGTGATTCATGGGCTAATTTTCATTTTTGGGTGAACTATCCCTTTAAGTAGTCTTGCCAATTTCCACTATATACCCATCGGACTCTCACAAAGTCAATCTGCACTGTTCTATCTGTCAGAGTGAAGAAAATCTCCCACCCCCCTTTCTACAATAAAAATGGCATACTGCAGTCAGAGCACTTCTTTCAGAGGAAGACTGAAGCTTTTAAGGTGGAAAATTGCCATTGAAGGCAGGAAAGAGGGAATGTACTGTATGTATAGAATTGAAAATATTGGCCACACAAGATGGAGTGCTGGTCTTTGCATGTATGCAAATGCATACTTATACACAGCAAAATGGCATGGTTGCTAGAGCCTGGCAAGAGATGAATAGGTGGACATCTACATTCATGTTGAAATTAAAGGCCACCACCATCACTCACCAAACAGCATGATGTTGGAGATGGATGCTGTCAGATGTAAGATTTTAATAGAGAGAAAATGAATGTATGTGACATGCTTTTAAGTGCAACCTCGTTATGGCTTTTAGGCTTCAGAAATCAATGATAAAGTGTCTTCTACTTGCATAGGAGGCTGTCCCAGTCCACATTCAGGGCATTATTATTTTTTATCATTGCACATTTGAGACATTTGGCTGGTTGTAATGTCTGAACAAAGAATGTCCTAGATATTTTCAAATGGGGTATGCATCAAACATTTGTATGATTCAAAAATGCTTTGTGGAAAATTTACACTACAGATGAATGTGGAACACACATTTTCAAATCCAATATGGCCCAAAAAAGGGGGCTTTCAGTCTGGGTACGTAGTTATGATAAAACAGGATAAAATAAAACTAACAGATACAATAGGGGTCTCAGCCTCTTTGGGGCTTGGCCCCTAAAAATGGGTACTTCACCCAATAGCCATAGGAACTATGAAAACATTCCTCTAGTGCAAAAGCCCTTATAGAGGATGCAATATGGGTTCAAAGTGAACACTCAGGTTGGAATTCATGATTTTTAAAATAACTATTATAATAATTTTAATACATACTTGTAGACTTAATTTTCCTTTGGAAGGAATCAAATATTTTGTAATTTTCCTTGTATGAATTCCATAGAGAAGTAAAAAAAAAAACATATTTTAACATACTGGGAGTAAAACTTTTTTTTTAATTTCATAGAAATTCTGTTATCATATCACATGAATATTTGTTTGTTATTAATATGGCAAGGTTGGCTGTTTCTTATGTTGATCGGTTTAGACTGTTTGTTTAGACCAGCGGGCCACATTTAAAAGGTCATTGTGGATAACCATACTAAGAATAGGATTTGAAAAGAAAATTGGGCTCTCTGGCTTGCAGCATGAATGTAGACAAATAAATCCAAATAGAAAATACCATGCATACTATTTTACAAATCTATGTGAATACTAATGTTGCCACCACAATATGGCCTTTCATCAAAGTCATATCACACTTTTCAAGCTTTTTTTATAATAACCTGCATACAGAAATGTAATTATGTTTCTCGCAGGTGCCTCATGGGTATAAGAGTGGCACGGTTGATGTGAGAGAAGAAGTGAAGGAGTGACAAGAAAAAGTAAAGGATATAGAGGGGTAGAGGAAAACAATTTCAAGCTGAGTATAATTGGAGATTTGAAAGACAGCCGTCGAGCTATGATAGGTAGATATAATGTGATTACGGGCATGCTCCCTGTGGCCTGCTCAGGTTTAATCATATTGCAGGTCTGTACTACCGCATTCAAGCTCCACAGCTCTCTGATGGCTATTCACCCGCAAGCCGGATTCATCCTGTCACGAACGCTAGGTAAAGATATAGCCTATAACCAAATGTCAGCCAGAGCATGCTAAAACGCACACTGTTTCGACATGTGAGGAATATATGTTGCAGAATTTGTTTCATTATGTATAAGTAACAAACAAAAACAAGTCACTTTTCTGTAAAGGTAAAGATGTAGATTAACAATACAAATGCATTTTTCAGCTGTTTAATCTATTGTGCTGGAGGCTTTAAAAAATAGTTGTGGCTAGTTTTAACATTTAGCATTAGGCTACAGGCTAATTCTAGCAATAACAATCCATATTAAGGAGCAACAAGAGCAGTATTTGTCAAATTTGTCCTGGTCATAAATAAAACATAAGTTGTGGCTAAAATGTTGCGGATAATGAATGCATTCTAACAAACCTTTTCTCTTCCATGTACATTTTCAAGAACATGGTTCTAATCTCCAAATGATTTTACTATGTCTATGAATACCAAATAAAAACAAAGCACAAGCTTTATAAGGTCATCTTAACATAACAGGGCTTTAACTATTTACAGCAGTAAGTCATTAAATATTTACAACCAACCCTGGACTGTCGTTCTATACGTGCTTTAGAAATAAAAGCATGGCAAATTTTAACAACAAAGCATTTTTAAGCTCAAGACTAACAGTAACTCAAGTTAACATGGTGGAAAAGAAAGCTAAGAAAATATCTCAAATTATAAAATTAGAAGGCAAGGAAAAGTCTCAATGGAAAAACGTGTCTATTGTGACATTTTGCCTCTTATCATGCTTTCAATCAGAGCTTTCAACAAAAATAAGTGCCAATTAATTGATAATAGGCCCTCGAATCATACTTTTTTTTGTGAATGAGAATAACAGTTGATTGTTTATTTCAGTTGGAAACTGCATTTAAACTGCAGGTAGATGCAGACTTTCAATGTTAGATAATCTGATTTTCCACATTAATTCAAAAACAAGCAGTGACCAGCAATAAAACATACATTTCAATTAATTCCACTTAACTGGAGGCAGCATGTGATAATTTTGTTTTGAGGGTCAAAGGGGATACACTGTAAAAGACTTTCATTGGATTTACATAAGATACAACAGCCAAAACGTACTCGGTTACCTAACGTAACCTCGGTTCTCTCTAGAGAGGGAACGAGTATTGCATAAGTTTAGCTTACGCTACAGGTAAAGTCATTTTTTTTTCGAGATATTGAAGCCAAACATTATCCTTAATTTTGTATTCTTTGTTAACATAGTCTAGCAGCTAGCAGACCTAGAGCAGGCTGTCTAGTGTACTCATTGGCTGCATCTGCAGCAGCCTACCACTGAGCCTGGGGTGCCATCACGCCCAATGGTGGTGCCTCGCGCCCACTACGCGTCACAGCCCAAGTCAAGTGGTTGTGACTTAGTGTACTATATAAAAGCACAGCTCGGAGGTTGCTTCCCTGGTTTCATCATCTGAAGCGTAATGTAAGATCTCAGTGCCTTAAGGGGCTGAGGATGCAGTCACTGCCCTTGCTGTCGGATGCTGGCAGAGCCGACAGAGAAAAAACCTGCACACTGAAGGAAGTGCCGATCACTTAGCCTTGGCATAGCCGTGCATAGCCGTGTCTTGGTTTGAGGATGACCTTTGAGTCATTCAGGCCAAACTCAAGATGTGGCGCTAATGGATAGTGCGTTTAAGTCCCCCACACGTTTGACTAATGACAGACCCCAGAGAGTTTTGAGTGAGAGGTCTTTTAGATTCGCAGAATCTAATGGTTCGAAGGGATACATCTTTAGGGCCTCTAGGACCACGGAGAGATCCCAAATAGGAACCGAAGGTGGGCGTGGTGGGTTTATCCTTCTGGCTCCTCTAAGGAAGTGGATTACCAGCTTGTTCCTTCTTAACGTCTGGCCTTGCTTCGACTCAGCAAACGCTGCAACGTCCACCACGTAAACATTGAGCGTGGATGGGGACCTACCCTTATCCAACAGCTTTTGAAGGAAGCTGCGCACCTGTGAGACCTCACTCTTATGCCCAGATTTCTGTCTGCCATTGCACCATTTGGAGAACAAAGACCATTTAGATGCATAGAGCCGTTTCGTGGAGGGAGCTCTAGACTGCGTGATCGTGTGCATAACTCATTCAGGACAACGGGCATCTGTTGATTAACCATATGTGCAGAGACCAGCACTCTGGATGGTGATGCCAGATCAAACCGCAAGCTTGAGACAGGAGGTCTCTCCTCACCGGGATCGGCCACGGGACTGTGCTAGACAGACGCGTTAAGTCTGGGAACTATGTCTGGTTCTCCCATCATGGGGCTATAAGGAGCACCGGGCAAAGTGGCACAAACCATTTTGTCAGATCGCAGAGGCTCCTGGATCTGACACCGCCCTGACGGTTTGCGTAGGACACAACAGACATTTTGCTTGAGCGGACTAGAACGAGTTGGTCCTGTATGAACGGGAGGAAGTGCTTCAGCGCGTTCTCGACCGCCAGCATCTTCAGTTTATGTGAAGGTGTTTCTCTCGGTCTGACTACAGGCCAAACACCGGTCTGCCTTCGAAAAGGCCGCCTCACCCTGAGTTGGAGGCGTCTGTTGAGATGACCTTTCGGTGCAAAATAATTCCCACAGTCACCCCCTGCTGGTACCAATGGGCTGCTCACCAGGGTTGCAGAGTTGAAATGTATCTCTGAGACACTCTGATCTGCTCACAGCCGTGTCTCCATCCTCTGGGAGACCCAAGATTTCCAAATGACTGAGGACCATAGTTCTGTGAGATACGAGTTCTATCTCCAACAGTGCTAAAATCAGCCAATCGTCCAAATAGTTAAGAATGTGCACGCCCTTCCAGGCACTGTGTGAATGTACGGTGTGCTAGGGGCAGGCCAAGCGGGAGGATGGTGTACTGATAAACCTGTCTGTCAAAGGTGAATCTCAAGAATGGCCTGTGACGGGGTATAATCTGAAACTAAAAATTAGCGTCTTTCAGATCAAGAGAAATAAACCGGTCCCTCGGGTGAATTTGGGAGAGAATCTGTCTGGTTGTAATAATTTTGAAGGTCTTCTCATGAGAGCTTTGTTCAAAAATCTCAGATCTACAAGAAAGTAACGGCTGTAAAAGCCTGACTCGCTCACAGAAGGCGGTACCGGTTCTATGGCCCCTTTGCACAGCAGTTTGGCTATTTCTGCGAGAAGTAGATGTGCTACTTCTGCATTCACTGTCGACTCGGTCTGTGTTAAGAAACGCGGGGGATGATGAGCGACCTGAAGTGCATAGCCCTGTCTTATTGTGCGCAGCACCCACTCTGAAACCCCCATAATTGCTTCCCATGCTGTTGCATGTGTGGCCAAGGGGAAAATGGTCTCTGGGTCTAGATCGCCGCACACTTTGGGCTTGGGGAACTGAACTGGATATGTGGTCCAGACGATGGTGGAGTGAAAGATTTGGCACTGAAGAGGTCTAGACGAGTCTGCAGGGTAGACATAGACAGCTCCTCACAGTGGACGCAAGTGCGAGGCCTGCTTTGTCTGGGCTCAGGCAGAGAGAGTAGATCACATGGCAGTCTCCGGCGCTGAGCAGGGCTCGGCACAAACCACAGGAATTGTGAGGCATTCTAAAAAGAACCCTTGCGGTCTTTTAGAGAGAGGTGTGTGTCGCAGCTGTGAGCACACACACACAGTGAAAAGTAATAGGGAAAAAGGATATGTCGCCGGATAGCGTTGCTGGCACGAGATGTCGACTGGCTTCCTCAGGAGCTTTACTCTGCTTGCAGTCACTGATTTCAACGGCGATGGCTTCTCTCTAGATCCAGCGGTGCGAAGAGCTTTGCTCAAGAGATGAAAATTAGGGAAGCAGCTGGCGACCCGTAAGAGAATCGAGTTTCATCTCCTGCTGTTGCATGTCTAATCCTAATTTGAGCCATGTTTGAATCCTCCACACAAGGTTTCCTTTCTTACAATTGCACAACAGGAAGAGCACAGGTGCCAGACCATGGACACGAGACAATTAATCTCCTTCCCTTCATCCTCATCACACGCAAGCAGTGGATTTGTACATATCCCCATTACTGAAACAGTAATTAGAAAATAAACCATGGCACTTCCTGCATATTGATATGACCAGCAAGCCTTTTCTTTAATTAGATCTGAAACAGTGGGAAAAAGGGTCTCTTCTCAGTACTTCTAAGAAAACATTATTTAATTAGTAGATAAAGGTAAAAAAAAAAATGTAAGAAAAAAAAATCTTTACTCCAGCTATTATGTAGGTATGTGATATTGCCCTCTGACTCTGTGGTATTGTATGTGTTTTGTTTGTTTGTTTGTTTGTTTGTTTGTTTGTTTGTTTGTTTGTTTGTTTGTTTGTTTGTTTGTTTTTCTGTGGTGTTTAAGCCTTAAATGCATGATTACTTCACCAATCATTATTACATATTTGAGTCTTTAGCGACCTAGATCTATATCTAACACTGAGGGATCTGCTCCTGTCGCAATAACATAAAGCTCTCCTGATATTAGAGTAACCATTACAGAAGAATCAAATAAAGGCTAAATTGTTACCTTTAGAGTTTTTTGAAGGCTTCAGTTTGATGTCCATTCAAAGCTCATTTCCCAGAACACCCAGCTTCTGCCTCATTTGCATGATCTCAAACATTCTCAAAACTAGCATTTTAAACATCTTTAAAATCAATATTTTGATTGCCAGCTTCTTTACCAGATCCACCATCAAGTGACAGTGACCCTAATATTTGATTGATTTCAGTACTTGCTCTGCAGTAAATCCAATTTCAGGCAATTGGTACTGAGCCAATTTCAGGTTTTGCTGATGAAAATGTCAATTGTTTTTTTTTTTTTTTTTGCCTGCAGTTACTATGAGCTAAACGTCACTTCATCATTGTGAATCAGACATTGCCAAATTGTGGAATAAATGTGAATTGCACTTATTCAGTCATTAAAGATTGAATTATTGTAGTGCAGAAAACATACTTCCACTGTTACACAGCTCAGGTCGTTAGCGACCCTATACGTTTTTTTGTTTGTTTGTTTGTTTGTTTTTTTACAAAATATGAGTGTACAAAAGGTATTCTTTTACAATTTTATTATTTAATCTCTTGTTATATTGTTTGTAATGAATAGATTGTGGAATATCAAGAAGGTTTTTGTCTAAATTTAAAAATAATAATAATAATAATAATAATTAGGAGGAGGGTAGTGACTGACATTACGAAATCATAGTAGTTGTCAAGAAATTATTGCAGCATATTAATTATAAACATGCTGTCAAGAGGGTCATAAACATGCATTGTTACATATACAAATTTAGCTGTGCAAGATAGTGCCTCATCCTGGTTAGCCAAACATTTTGGTGCCATTCAGCGAAGAGATGTTCTCTTTTGTGAAATGCATCCATTGTGTAAACTACCTAATTCTATGTCATTAAAATCCCCCTCAGTTAAAAGCTTTCTTTAGAATAAAAACATACTGATCTTGGGCAGGCATTTAAATGGCATGGATTCAAATTATAATTTTGATTTATCAGAGTACTCATGAATGGCTTGGAATGTTAGAAAAAAAAATACTTCCAGTACAGCTGACATCAGCACCATGAATCTCAATAATAAGGCACTTACAGCTCCACTAGTAGCATCTACAGTATATCACTATCAAAAGAGGAGACAACGACCTTATAGTTTTGTGAAGCATGGCAATTAAATCATTGTCATATTTATCAGATTATTAAGAGAGCATAGGCCAAATGAAACAAACTGTTACATTTACTGTCTTTACATTCACTACCAACAACACTGTTTGGTTGAGAGTTAAAGGTCCAGTGCAGACTAAGAGTTAAAGGTGCAGTAAACAATTTCACTTGAAAGTGGAATATGACTGGAAAAAGAAGGGTTATGGTCAGGCATGAGCTTATGACCTGTGTTAATATTAGAAAAGCTTTACAGCACTGAGAGTTACGCTGCACACCATACGTGCATAACATTGGTCTTGAGTGTCTGCTGCTGAAGCCCTGTTGAATTGTCGGCAGTCTGTATTGTATGAGACTCGAACACCGCATATGGCGGCGAGTTATTTCTGTTTGATGTTTATTTTATCAAATCTCTCTCGTCGTAAAGCAATTCGTTACATCGCGAAACCTGATATCACGCAACACTTCCTGGTGTTGCGGCCCGCAGGCTCAAAATTGCAAGTGTTTTTTTTTTTCTGCTCATAGGCAACAGGGGGGTGAGACGCCCAACATTCAACCAAAAAATAGTCATATAACCTTTGTAATAACACTGAAGAAATTCAAAAAACTGCATAGAGGTGCTTTAACAAACAACTCTTGCTTGTAAATACTTGTGCATTTTCTGTTAATTTTTTTCTTTGTCATTCATTTGCCATCTTCGTTTTATTTTTCGCAAAGCTTTCTTTTGTTTTGCTTCTGCTATGATAAAGACACATCCACTATTGCTTTGTGTGTTTATGCATTTAGGGGGTGGAGTAATGAAGGGAGTTGTGTATTTGTTTGGGTTAATTTCAAATATCAACAGTGTTCAACAATGACTCTCAGAAATCACTTACTGCGCCTTTAACTGCAGCTATGCTTATAGATCTAATTTAAATCACCATTGAGCATTTTTGTTCTTTAATCATTATCTCTTCCCCATTTGATTTTCAGTAACAAATGGACAAAACAATTGAGTTCAGTAAAGGAAGAAAAAAGCTAGTGTTATGTTAATGTGAAGCTGCAGCACATTTACTTATATACGAAATGTAGAGAGGCAGGTTTGGAGGTATGGAACATCATATCGAGATTCAACTGCCATGCAAATGATCCATGGCCATGAAGAATTGATGAGCACCCTAGCAGGCCAGTGGTGATTAACAGAGCTAAGAGCTATGGTAATGTACACAGACGTGTCTTTATTGATGACTTAGCTTGCAGCAATGCATTATGTAAAGTGTCAAAGTCACAAGAGGCATTGCTCTGTACTGTAAGGACAAGCACAAATACACTCACGCTTGAATGCATAAATACGAAACTAACTGAGCAAGTGTCCCAGATAATGAATTCTCAATATACTGTCCAACTAGCACACATCTTGCCCTGTGGGAGCACTTAGCACCATGCAAAACAGCCCTAAAGTCCAACCAAACACAGCAATGTGTAGCACCAGCACATATGCTACATTCGTTATGGGCTCCAAAAACTCATTTAGAGGAAATATCACAGAGAAAACATATGTTCTATATCAGCACCAGCACATCACTTCTAAGTCTGATACAATCGTATTAAAGTATTGGCATTTACAACTGGCATTTTGTTATATAACATAGAAGGTATTTATAAAGCAAAACATACTTTTTTCTGTATTGATTTGTTTTTTTTTTTTTGGTTTTTTTTTTTTGACAGATGTTTCAAAGGCGTCATCGGATGCAAAATTCACTTTGTTTGCATTTAAATGTGTATTTACAGTATGTGGAAACAACCATGACAAAAATCCATTGACTTTTTTTATCCTCAAAGTCTAATCAGTAATCAAGCCATTTGGATTTTCTGAGCAATGTGATGTCATATCGTTCATGCTCCGCCCACGACCACTGAATGACTGCCCCGTATTAGCATATTTCCGTCCTCAGCCATTTGTATATTGTTTAAAACATGAGAAAATGCTAGATTTGTTATATAGCCGGCAAAGTTAAAGTCTTATGAAATACACTGACACTTTATCAGCTATTGTCCTTTCAAAAGTAACTCAATGTCCAGCTACATATATT
>JAOTRC010000014.1:7604484-7616187 GCA_027497675.1 Cyprinella lutrensis | reverse complement strand
TTGCAGTGTGATGTTCACGTTAATGCGTATGAACGCTTGCCGATTCCAAAATGTAGTAAAACTGCAAGTCTACACAATGCAAGGAGAGATTTGTGGCTGCTCACATGTTATTTTCAACATAACCATTTTCAAAATGAACATCTAATAATCTCTTTTCCCTATGCCATATTGTTAAGTCAGATATATTCCTTTTTCCTTTGCAGTCTTGGCTTATGCAATCTCTGGCCTTCTGTGCCAAGTGGAGACCAGACTGCTGTGCTGTATTTTCTCCAGTGCATTAAGCTGTGACTGAAAAGTGTGGGGAGAGAGAAATGCCTGCCTCTCTGCAGAAAGCGATTGGATATGATTTATTCGCCTGTCCTTTTCTCCCTCATACTGTGTGGATGCTTAAATCTTATGTAGTTTCTGGGGCAGCGTGGAAAGGCGGGCACACTGGGCCGAGATTAATCCTGTGTGCCGCGTGCTTCACTGCTGTGAGATGGCATGACAGTTGGCTGCAGGATTAACATGGCTCTGATGCACTGAAATATGAATTTTCTGTACAGACATTCAGGAGTATTAAAGGAAAATACAGGCTAAATTCAAATTAAATGGATTGTCCAGCCAGAAATGAAAATTTACCCACCCTCAATGTGAAAATATTTTATTTGATCTTATTTCTTTTTCTTTTATATTTTATTATATTGAGCAATACAGGTTGCCTGTAGCAAGGACTGTTGTAAACTATTTTTATTTATTTATTCAGTGGTACAGTTTTCATAACCCTGCCTGGAGCAAAGACCATTTTCAAAATGAATTAATTTAAAAAATATATTTATTTTATTTACTTTGGTTTTTTATTTAATTCAGGTAATTCTGTTTTCACTTCAGGACTGCTTCTTCATGAGCAAAACACATACAATTACTGTTGCCCCTCTACTAGAATTAAGCATTTCTAGGTAACGCTTCCTTTTACAGTCCAGTTACCCATGTAAGTATTATGTACTTATTTTAGTAACTACAATTACTGGGTAATAACTAGTACTAACCCTGAACCTACCCCTACACCTACCCCGTTCCATGTACTTACCTTATATTAGCCAGTACTTTCTAGGTAAGTACACTGTAAGTATACTGTAAGTACTGTACTGTAAAAGGAAGCGTTAACGTACTTAAATGTAAAGTATGTATGTGATTACAATTGTATTTCCCCTACCTAGAAAATAAAAAATCTTAAGTGCAACACTTTATAATATTGCAACAATTTTCACAACAATATATGATTACTTTTGAGTAGTAAGTTTAATACTTAGGTTGGAAGTTTTCTTGACCCAATGAGCAAGTGATTGCAAATATCGAAAATAATACTTTTCCAGTTAGTTTGCAGTGAACTGTTTCTTCTTCCATACCAAACATGTACCTCAAGCTTGCCAGCTTCCCCATTTTATTATACCCGAACATGTTTCAAACGATGTCTTCAAAATAAGATTCCTCCAGATGAATTGAAAAGAGAAAGTGACAGTGACTTCTAACAGTTGCAGTCAGTTTTATCAAGTTGGTTCCCTTGTAGTTTACATGAAACAACATGATCTCAAACTCTCCGAAAGTCAAAGTAACCAACATCAAAGCAACATATCACTTAATCACTCCATCCAACCGACTAAAAGAAGTAGCACATCAGTAATCAACATAATGTAATTACAATCCCCAGCGATCACCCTGCATGATTAACAGCACAATCCAATGTGGCTTGATTGTTTGGGCAGAACATTGATTATTGTGTTGTGCGAGTGACTGACAACCACTTTCAGAAGCTCACAGCATTAATCACAAGTTAATTGCACTGGAAAATATAGATTCTCTCAAGTCTTCCATTAGCAGAAAGTTTAATAAGCCTCTAACCTTTCTCTCCTTACAAAATAAAGATGAAGTTCTATAATTGAGGTTCAGCCTCAATTAAGGATGCACACAGACATTCTCCTGTTAAAGGGGTAGTTCACTTTTAAAAAAAACTTTTGCTGATAATTTACTCACCCCCATGTCATTTCCCCCATGTCTTTCTTTCTTCAGTTGAAACGAAATTAAGGTTTTTGATGAAAACATTCCAGGATTTTTCTCCATATAATGCACTTCATTGGGATCCAAATGGTTCATGGTCCAAATGAGAGTTTCAGTGCTTTAAAGGGTTTTAAATGACACCAGATGATGAATAAGGGTCTTATCTACTGTAGGACCCTTCGAGTCATGACTCGAAAAAAGATTTGTTCATTTTTAAGAACGAGTTTGAGTCACAAACGCGAATCACAGAACAGAGCAAGACGAGCATTTGAGCTTATAAAACTTAAACTTTTTTATTTATTTTGAAATGGCCAATCGTTTCGCTGGATAAGACCCTTATTCATCGTCTGAAATCCTTTAAAGCCCTTTGAAGCTGCACTGAAACTGTCTTTTGGACTTTGAACCGTTTTCCCAATGAAGTCCATTATATGGAGAAAATCCTGGAATGTTTTCATCAAAAACCTTTATTTCTTTTCGACTGAAGAAAGAAAGACATGGACATCTCGGATGACATGGAGGTGAGAAAATTATCAGCAAGTTTTTTTTAAAGTGAACTACTCCTTTAATGCGTGTTTACATGTATGGACTAGCAATATAACCATTGAAACCCATATTATTTTTAGTGTAAGTGATGTCAGACCTGGCAGAGCCGTCAGAACAAACACAAAAGAACAGCTTGAACATTCGTCCATGAAAGAAAGAAGTGCTCGGAACGACATGAAACTGGTGGCAAAATGTTTGCTTAAAGTGTTTAAAACTGAAAGTATCTACTCTTGATTCACTCATTTACAAGTTATACACACCGTCAGCAACACCAGGCATATAATCCTCTGTAACTCAACAGACTGGTTAAGGTTTTTCACAGCACTCCTTTCACAGTGTGAGCAACAGTCTGGTAAACAACGCTTTTCCACAGGCGCTGGTCTGAACAGATTAGTGAAGTTCAGCTGCATTCCAGTGTAGAGACGCTGGACCACGTCCAATAACATGCTTAAGCATCTATTCTACTGTGTTTAGGTGTTTTAATGAAAAAAAAAAGAAAATTAAAAAAGAAAATTTGAATTAAAGGTACAATTAGGGCTGTGAAACGATTAATCGCGATTAATGGCATCCAAAATAAAAGTTTGTGTTTACGTAATATATGTGTGCGTAGTGTGTACAGTTATTTTGTATATATAAATACTAGGGCTGTCAAACAATTAATCGCGATTAATCGCATTCAAAATAAAAGTTTGTGTTTACGTAATACATGTGGGTGCACTGTGTATAATTATTTTGTATATATAAATACACACACATGCATGCATATATTTAAGAAAAATCTGAAAGTATATACTTTATATATATTTATACATAATTAATATTATGTATAAATATAGATATTTGATATATTAAGAACACATTTTTCTTAAATAAATACATGCATGTGTGTCTATTTATATATACAAAATAATGATATACACTACGCCCACATATATTATGTAAACACAAACTTTTATTTTGGATGCGATCAATCGCGATTAATCGTTTGACAGCCCTAATTATATTATATTATTAATAAATAATACAATTCAATAGAATCTTAAATATATTTTATTTTAAATATATTTTATTTACAGGTTCAGTGAAAGAGTAAGAAAAGCTGCAGTATAGCTTTAGCAGCGAGGTTTCTCTGAATTACGCAGATTTATGCATATGTACTGCTGGCTAATGAGAGGTCTGTAATCGGGTCTGTGAAGGTGTTTATTGTGTTTAAACCGGTTTTGAGAATGACACACTTGGGACACACTTCTGCAGATAGTGGCATATGTTTGTCGAGAGTGACGAAAGTATGTAAAGGAAAGGTCGTGCGTAATTCCCTTTATATAGAAGTGGTTTGGGCGTTTTTTTATGCTAATGCTAATGACTAACCTTTTGCACGTGGCCACCCGTTTATGATACTCTAAATTCACTAATATTAGAACGGTGTTAAGAACAAATTCATGTGGGTATACATGCGTTGGAGATTAGGCGGAGAACTTCTCCTGTGCGTACAAATCCGAAATAATCCACACAATTATGTGTGAATGAGATCCAATGTGTTTAGATAACATCCACTAAAAAAGTTGTATTATTGTTATTTTTATAATGATCATTTATATCTTCTCCCCAGCAGCTAGTGCTCTTAGCCATCGTCTCTATAGATCTCCTGTTGTTTTCCCCACAGGTGGTGATTATGGAGGTACAAGGTCTGAAGTCTTTAGCTCCTAACCGGATTGTTTACTGTACCATGGAGGTGGAAGGTGGGCAGAAACTTCAGACTGACCAAGCAGAGGCTTCCAAACCAACGTAAGTCTGGCAGAAAAATCTTGTCAAGCATTTTGTTTTTGTAGGATCTCTGCATCCAAGTTCACGCACTGAGGAAGTTTTGAAGAGTTGAACATGTTGCACTCATTTATTCACGCCTCCAGACCTTGAAAGTTGCTGTCTGGAGTAAATGATTCTCTTATTGACTAATTAAATCAGTCAATGTAGGCTACATTAACCTTCACAAACCTGTTGAGGTTTTATTGCTTGTCATCATGCATTCAGGCACATTCTCACTGAACCGTTCATGTTATTCAGAGCTGGAGGAACTTAATCTCAAATCCCATCAAATCCCATCAAATGCTGTTTGCTGAAGCTGTGTGTGTGTTATATAGCTTATTACATGATCAGTTGATATTATTGTGTACACAGTTGGCTCATTCTGTTTGTGGTGAGCTGTAACGCTTAATGATGAAGTAACAATTCTGGGCATGTAATCAACACTCAGGAAAACCGTACGCTGATCGCATTACTCAACTACACATCACATTTGTTTGTGTGTGAGGAGACTAATTCAAGGGTACGAAAGAGAGGAAACACATACGCAGAAAAACAAGTTCTTACAGCTTTTACTGAACATGCACCCACTTCTTTTGTCAGCTTACACTCTTAATCAGTACACATGGTGTATTATTTTTGCCAGATTTTGCCTTTAAGTTAAGATATTACTATCAAAATCACCTTACGTTCACTCTAAAACATAAGCAGTGTTTCTATCTCAGAGTACATGCATATTTATCTCGCAATTGCAGCTTTGTTTCTTATCGCTGAGCTTATATCTTGCAATGTGACTTTTTATCTCACAACGGATATCTCTCTTGCAATTGCGACTTGTTTCTCATAACTGGCTTTACAGTAAGTCAGAATGTGACATAAACATTTACATTCATAAAAATTGCAAAAGTGCCATTTACCAATAGTTTGCAGCATTTATGTAGGTGTCATATTGACCACTGGACCTTCAAGCCATGCAATAACAATTACTTTATAATAACTTTATTAATCAATAACTTTACCCATGACATTAACGCATTTAGCACATTAAATACCAAGTCTATGTGAATTAAGATGTGAGTCCATGTGAGCTTGCCTATAGCCCATCACAATCAAAAGTCTTAGTTCCTCACAGTGAATGCATTTGTGCCTCTGCTGGTCGCTTAGTCCGCAGCACACTAGACAAATGACTGATGCGCCTATTTAAAAACCACTGCGCAAGGCTATCTGCGGTCACGTGTAAGGGAAACGGCATGCTAGAGAATGAAATGACAGGTACACGGAAGACAGCCACACCTCCACCAGGTTAGCGCGACAGTTGGCCTTGTTAGAGTATCTCAGATCATTACTCCTGGCCATTTCTCCTGCATCCAAAATGTCAGAACTGATTGTTTGCTTCACTCTATAATCAATGCAGACCATGGCTTGTTACATTTTGTGTAAATGAGAATGTCAGAATGTATGGAAACTTATTTCCGCCATTGAATAAAAAAAAAAAAATAATTTTATTTATTTTTATCTCACAATTCTGACTTTTTTTCTTACAATGGCAAATTTATTTTCTCACAGTTGCGAATTCTGAATTGCAAGATAAAAAGTCAGAATTGCATGATATAAAGTTGCAATTGCGAGTTATAAAGTCAGAATTACGAGATATAAAGTCAGAATTGCGTGATATAAATTGCGAGATATAAAGTCAGAATTGCGAGATAGAAAGTCAGAATTGCGAGATATAAAGTCAGAATTGGGTGATATGAAGTCGCAAACCTGAGAAAAAAAAGACAAGTGTGACTTTTTTTTCTCACAATTGCGAGTTTACATCTCGCAATTCTGACTTTATAACACATAATTGCGAGTTTATATGTCGAAATTCTGACATCTTTTCTCAGAATTGTGAGATAAACTCTCAATTGCGAGTTATCAGCCCAATTCTAAGGGGGGAAAAAAAAGACTAACCTTTTCCCCCTCAGAATAGTTTAAATCTCGCAATTCTGACTTTATTTCTTACAATTCTAACTTTATATCATGCATTTCTGACTTTATAACACGCAATTCTGACTTTATATCTTGCAATTCTGACTTTATATCTCGCAATTCTGACTTTATATCTTTCAATTGCGACTTTATATCACGCAATTCTGAGTTTATATCTCGCAATTCTGAGTTTATATCTCGCAATTCTGAGTTTATATCTCGCAATTCTGGCTTTATATCTCGCAATTGTGACTATATCACGCAATTCTGAGTTTATATCTCGCAATTCTGGCTTTATATCTCGCAATTCTGACTTTATATCTCACAATTCTGAGAAAATAATCAGAATTGCGAGATGTAAACTTGCAATTGGGAGAAAAAAAGTCAGAATTGTTAGATAAAAAGTCGCAATTACCTTTTATATTTTTCATTCTATGGCGGAAACAAGCTTCCGTACTTTTTTTAGCGCTGTTGCGGAAGGATTTTTTCCATTAATTTCTCCCATAGGAATTTAAAAAGCCTTTGTTAAAGCGTTATAAGCCATGACAAGCCAACCAGCTACGTGAAAATCCAAATCATAACATTACAAACTTTTATTGGAAGCGAAAAAGTATTTAAAAAATTGGCCAAAAAAAACAAAGTGTATCAATGTATCAATTTAACACAGCACCACATACACAGCAAACATCTGTTTGTTTGACCAGTAGCTTTATAATACACGTTAAGATTAACATAAACTAAACTCGCAATATGTGTATATATGTGTATAATGCACAGTAAAAGCATGACATTCACATCTTCTTCACTTATCAATATACCAGTATACATTCTGCCCTCCATAGATTTATGTGTGTATAAAATCTTGGAATGGTTTCTTTTGCCATGGCAAACACTCCACTCAATAGTGCTGAGACATAAGATGGAACATTAAACCCTATAAAATATGTCTAACTACAGCCAAAGAGGAGTGGAAGGGGACATCCATTAGTGATGGGCGTATTTTACAGAGTATATGAGCCCTGCTACGAAAATCTGATGACCTGATCATCCCTTCAAAATATTTCTGTCTGCAAGGAATACATTGGCTGAGCTGTTGTGAGCAAAAAGTGTAAAAACAAACTTTTTAAATACTCAGAGTTTACTTTGATGGCAAGCAATCTAGATATTCATGGCAGTGTATATCCCCCATTGTTTTCTCAATTTATGAGTCAACACACATTTGCTCTGATTTCTTTTTGTTTGTGGAGACTGCTGCACATTCAGGTTCCAAAATTAACTTATCTCCTGCATACACCTGCCAATGGTGAGAGAACTGAAAGATTTACAGTCCAAAAATGTTTCTTACCGTTCAAACTTGTCTTTTCATTTTTGGATCTGTAGTGCCAACTGCCAAGAATATGTCAGTAGAGTTAAATATCAGAAAAACAAGCTTTTTGGCCTCCTAGCTCAATGTTTGGTTGGGATAATTGCATGAACAGAGCAACAGTCACTGAGTTCTACTCAACTGGATGAATCTCAAATTTAATTTGCTTACATCTATGAAGATCAGAGTATTGTTCATATATTGCAATTTGTACAATGTACTGAAGCTGATAAAACAAAGTTACCCTTCAACATGACCAAAGATTTTTCAACTGGGGTTTCAAAAATAGGTCTGTTATTTTAGTATCATCGTTTTTAGAAATGCTTACCGTGAAATGCATTAAACAAAACAAAAATTTGCATGGTTTCTTTACATGTAAGTCATATGGTCTCTTTCTGTCCAAAACATCCTGCCCCAGAAAAAGCTGCAAAGTGGAGTTATGCTAAAAGTCCAAAGTCCAGTGATACGAGACTACCAAGGATGAAACAATAGCGTGAATATGTCTCGAGCTATTTTATTCCATAAAGGAAAAAAGAACATTTGTGTTTTCATTATTGAATGGCTGTTTGCATCCATGTGTATGGTTATGTTCATTGTTCCCTTTCGTTCGGGAACTTCTACGTCTCGTCAGAGAAGTTTCCAATGAATTGGGATCACACTAGGGAGACCAATTGCCTTTGAATTAAAACGAGCCACTGAACATTGGCATGCAGGACTTACATTCCACGCCTCGCCTGCCAGTGCGGTTATACAGCGGAAGTGAGCGCACACACATATGCTTTTAGCTTCGTAGCCAACCAGTTGTGTGCTCTGAGTGATGAGCTTCAAGATCTTTGCGCTCAACGAGTCTGCTGTTTTCTCCCCGAAGACCTCTCTGTGTTGGTGGGACGGTGCTTCAGCGATCTTCTCGATCTCCTGGGTACCAGCTGCTGCTTCACATGTTCTGCCTTTTTTTCAAAGATTGATTGACTGCGCACAGTTTCCCCCGCTGTGTTCCCACGGTGTGCTTCAGCACAATACAGAGAGCGTTTTTCAGTGAAAAGGCAACACGGGTGAAGATCGCATCCTTTTCAGGATGATGTTTCATCCGTGTGTTTCTGAACTCAACTTCTGCCTCCAGCTGATGGTCACTCCAGCTGATGGTCACTGTGGGAACAGGACCATCGCGGTGCTGAGACTTTGACTGTGAACCCTCCCTCAAGGAGGAGTCCCTTTGGAGATTCCCTGATCTAATTCTTCCTCTAGGTTCACTCCAGAAGAAGGGTACTTAAGCTAATCCCATTGGTCTGAGGGTTACAGCGAGGAATGAACCACTGGGTGAAAGACCCCCTGCGGATACGCTGATAGTCTGGATCGGCTCGTTGGTACAGTCTCTCGACGCATGGCTAGTGCTTCCGAGGCCACTCCGCTGGCTCATCCGTCCCATCCGGCTCGGCTATGCAATTCAGTTTGCCCACTGGCCAGGTACAGGGGTGTCCTCCTCACTCAAGTAGTGTCGAGGACACAAAAAGAGTGTAATTGCCCCAGTCTTGAGGAAAGAGATTGTTGCCCTGCTGGCGAAGGACACGATCGAGCCGGTACCTCCAGCCGAGATGAGGTTTGGGTTTTACAGCCCTTACTTCATTGTACCCAAGAAAAGCTGTGGGTTATGGCCAATCCTTGATCTGTGAGTTTTGAATCAGACACTACACAACCTCCCATTCAAAATGCTCACACAAAAGCACATCTTCGAGTGCATCACTCCTCAGGATTGGTTTGCATCGATCAACCTGAAGTACTTTCATGTCTCGATTCTTCCTCGACACAGACCATTTCTTCAGTTTGCGTTCGAGGGTCGGGCATATCAGGACTAGGTCATACCCTTCGGCTTAGCATTCTAAACTATCTCGACGACTGGCTGATAATAGCTCAATCGTGAGATCTGTTGTGCGATCACAAAGGCTCAGCCGTTTGAGGCTTCAGGTCAACTGGGACAAGAACAAACTCTGCCCCACGCAGAGGATCTCTTATCTTGGTATGGAGTTGGACTCGGTCAGTCAGACTGCGCGCCTCACCAAGGAGCCTGTCCAGTCAGTGCTCAACTGCCTCAGGTCTTTTCAAGGCAGGTCAGTGGTCCCACTGAAACAGTTTCAGAGGCTCCTGGGACATATGGCAGCCGCAGAAACGCCGCTCAGCCTGCTGCATATGAGACTGTTTTAGCGCTGGCTTCAGTGCTCAGAGCGCTACAGAGGCCCCCTTTTGAGCCCTTAAATACGACAGAGTTAAATATCTTGTCTATGTCCTGTTTGCTCTGGCCTCTTTCAAGAAGGGAAGGGAATCTGCAGGCATTTTTAGTTGCCTTGAGTTTGGGCCAGGTCTTTCTGATGTTGTTCTGAGACCCCAGTTTGGATATGTGCCCAAATTTCCTATCAATTTGTTTGTAGATCATGCAGTGAACCTGCAAGTGCTGCCCCTGGAGGAAGCAGACCCAGCCCTAACTTTTCTCTGTCCCGTACGTGCTCTACATTGTTATGTGGACAGAAGGCAAATCTTTAGGACCTCAGAGCAGCTCTTTGTTTGATATGGAGGCCAGCAGAAGGGGAAGGCTGTCTCCAAGCAGAGGTTAGCCCACTGGCCAGTAGATGCTATCGGCCAGGCTTATGAGTCCTAGGATGTGCCTTGCCCACCTAGGTTGACGGCACACTCTACTAGGAGTGTTGCCTCTTCCAGGGCGCTGCCGGAAGGGGCCTCGCAATGGGCCAGATATGTGAGCTTTTTGCTCTGTTGGTTCCCAACAAATGGCTAACCTTGTGAGCTCTTCCATCTCCCCTCCGGCACCAGGTAAGGTGAATCGCCCGGCGCCAGGTCTATTAACTCTCATAGGAGTTATTATTAGGTCACTTCTCTACAGCCTTGTACATACATGTATTCCAGTGCTTCTCTCAGGGGCTCAGCAGCGTTCCCTCCTACAGGTTGGGCACACTTCCCCAGTGTTATCCAAATCCACTGAGCGGGTCTTGCGAACAGCGGTGTGATTCTTACCAGCTAGTTAATGCCTTAAAGAAAAATTCCAACTAGACGTCTTTGTTCCTTCCTCAGTGAACAAGGTTTATCATACGTAACCAAGATGTTTTCCTATTACTTTGCCGTTAAAAATCAAAGAATGGAGAGTGCATTTTCATCTAATCTTTGTTGTGTGTCTAAGACACAGTTAGTGCCAACTGTTTAGAGGAAGTTGTAAAAAAATAGCTGCTTGTGTTTATGCAAGTCCCTTGTGTATTGAAGAAGGCGTTGTAACCAATTTAATGCATGACTCAGTTTCACTATTTACTTGGCTTTGAGCGAAAATAAAGCCCTCAGAAAAATCTCTCCACATGTTTGAAAGTCATGTAAATATGCATGTGTATGTGTGTGAGAGAAAAGCAGAAGACGTGGGCTCTAAAGGTCAACAGATGGCATGAGCGATACTTGACTCTCATTTAGATGCTGTTTTTACATAAATCAACATTCCTCAGCAGCATGACACAATGATGCATTAATGAAGAAAGCTTTCAATTCTGAACAAAACAGCCGACAGCTAGATTCTACAATCACTACACAAGAATGAAAAGCAGGCACAAATGCTTGGAAAATGCATTGTAAGCATGCAGCCGCACTACGTAGATATACATTTGTTTTTTTATGGCAGCAACATCCCAGTACCCAAGGTGATAGAGTCATATTTATTTGAGTCAAACTCTATTTTTATTCAGGTAGCTGCAATTTTAATCGAAATTTCTTGCACAGTCAAGAACTTTCAATCAAGTTGAAAGTTTGAGGGAAAATGTGCTCTGGTCACATTTATCTATGTACACTCTTAGAAGAAAAGGTTCTATATAGAACCTTAAAAGGTTCTAAAGAGCTACGTATTTGGAACCCCTAAAATGCAATGCCTGTGAATGATCACAAAATTCAAGATATGGGGGTTAAAAATGTAATTAATCAATATCACACGAAGAGTGCCATTTCAG
>JAOTRC010000014.1:7591672-7604384 GCA_027497675.1 Cyprinella lutrensis | reverse complement strand
GGTTAAAAATGTAATTAATCAATATCACACGAAGAGTGCCATTTCAGTTTTTATCCTCCAAAAATCTGCATGATTAAATATGATATTAAGTTACTACAACAGTTTAATAAAAAATAATTTAATTACAACTACAATTTGTTGCAGAATAATGTAATATATGAATGAATAATAGCCTATAAACAACCTTTGTGCCAAAAGTGTTCTTTCTTGTCATTATTGAACCTTTTTTAGCATAAAAATGTCCTCTGGAGTTGAGTAAGGAACCCTATGCTACATATATAGAACCCTTTTTTCTAAGAGTGTACTATCAAAATATCTTTCTTATGCTGTTTTCTCTTCATTGTGTGAAGCCTCTACAATGTCAAGGTGAAAAATTTTTGACACTGGCGATATCACATTAGCCGAAATAGTGTTATGAAATACATAACTTTATATAAATACATGGAACAGAGGTATATGGAATTATAACATGCATGATACAAAACTGTTATAAAAATTTTAGCAATTACAACACTTACACCACGGCTATTATACAGTCATGTGAAAAAAATAAGAATACCCAGGCAAACATTTGATTCTTGATACTTGAACAAAACCACAAGTAAAACGTTAGCACGTCCTGGTCCTTAGTTGCTATAGTTTAGCCCCCTTTAAATACAAAATTTATATAACTATAGTATATAATGTATAGGTCCACCAAGATGTCTCTGCCATCAGCTTGCTGGAATCTTTGACAACTCTTTCATGCAATATTATCGCATGTACTGCCAATTTCAAATTCCCCACAACATGGATTCAAATCCAAGGTTTGACATAACCCTCCAGTTCTTCTGTTTGAGAAATGTGTTGATGGATTTTTTAGCTTGCTTAGGGTCATTGTCCTTTTTGAAAGGTCTACTTTCATTTCAACTTTCGGACAGATGGCCTTAAATTATCTTCAAGTGCTCTTTGCTATGATGCAGAATTCATAGCTGAATCAATGAATGCAAGCTGTCCAGTCCCTGAGGCAGTGAAGCAACCCCAACCATAACATTTCAACCACACATCATGGTTCAACATCAAGGATTGAACATCTTCACGTGGAAAACTGTCTTTGGTCTGTGCCAACTCTATCTTTGATGTGTCTGTCCAGAGGGGGTATAGTCTTGCTTTAATGCTCTTTGCATTCTAATGCTCTAGAGCAAAGGTTGTTTTACTGTCACATCTCCCTTGCAGGTCAAATTTGTGAAAAGGCTTGCTGATTGTAGAAGCATGCAATTCAACACCAACAGTTAAAAGATTTGCAAGCAGATCCTGTGATGAAATCTTGGGGTTCTTGAACACTTAATTGGCTTTAAAAGATTTCACTTTTCCAAACAAACAAATGCAGTTCAAAGTGCTTTACAGGCAAGAAAGAAACAATAGATGCAATAGTTTGATTAAAAAGAAAATGAAAAGAAAAAAACAGATCTATTAAAATACAAAAATGAGAACAAAATGTTTAAAATATACAATAAGTAATTAACATAAATAACATTTCAAATATAGTTAAATAGTTATAAGATATTACAGGAAGGTTAATAGTTAATAATATTCATATTTTCATCAAATCTTACTTCCTCTAGAGGGCTATTCCAGAAGCGAAGAGGATAACGGCTAAAAGCAGCATCACCAAATCTATTAGTTCTACTTTGTGTTAACCAGTGTAGTTACTTTAATATAAGTGTAATATGATCTCTCTTTTTGGTTGTTCTCTATAACCGAGGAGCAACATTTTGGCTTCATTGTAGTTGAGTTATGACATCCAGTCATTTCTATGACTGGTCATCAGCCGTCATCAGGCATTTTCTAAAACCCGACTAAAACATTACTCTATGAAACTCATTACTCATGAAACTCTAATTTCGAATTTGCATTTAAAAAATGTATTTAACTGAATAAAAACAATTTTCTCTAATATTTTACTTAATGTAAAATTTGAAACTGGTCTATAATCACCAGGAGTTACAATGTCTGAATTCCCTTTGTTAGGTTTTACTTGGGGATGTTTAAGATCAGAGGGGGGAATGCCAAGCTCTAGGGAGTGATTTACTAGCTCAAGGAAATTACAAATTCTAAGACCTTGATTTGCTTATAGTGGCCCTCCAGGAGCGGAACACCCCTACTTTAGATCTTAGTATGATGACACCACACACTCCAATAGCAAAGGATTTGTGAGAGGTTCGAATAATACATGCTCCAATAATACAGAGCTCAATACCAAGGTTCTAAGCTTTATGAATCACCCTCTTATGGCCATTTACGCAACAGTTTTCAACTAAAAATGTAAAATATTGAAAGCGTTTTGGCCGCTCTTTTAAATGGCAACGGCATTTTGGAAGGCTGAAAACACAAGCTTTTGAAATTGAGATTTTGAAAATGATGAAAAAACAAAACCAAAAACACGTGAATTTGTGAAATCTCATGCACGTGCTTATTATATGTTTCTTTACAAAGTTAAGTTATCTATAGTTAAATGTAGGTGTGTACTTTGTCCATGAGACTGATACATTTGAATAAATTGAAAATGTAGTGTCAATTGTATGTGCCTTTGACAGAATTTTCCAGATCTCCGTCTTTTTGCTGTTACATAGTAGGGGGCGCTATTACACATATTCTGAAAGAGTTCAAAATCTCCAGATAAAATCACAGGGAAAAAAAAATGATAAAAGCATCACTTATGCACTTTGAAATCATTTTTCTAAAACAGTTAAACAACAAAATATGAATGAAATATTCATTATAATAAATCTTTTTAAAAGACTATAATTTTTTTTCTCAGAATAAAACTCAATATAACTTGTTTTGCTGAGATCATAACAAGAAAGAAAAATAATAATGTGGTTGTCCTTATCTCATGAATTAATTCATGCTGTTTTTCAGCACACGATTTCAAACAACTTCAGTTCCATGCTGAAAAAATCCATGTATAGTAGAACTCTCTTCTTTCATTTAGCTATTTCCACATTTTTTTTTCCGAGTCTGTTTTGAGTTTGTCTGATGTTCTCTGTCTGTGTAAACGCTTATAGGGAACACTGTTCGTGACAACACTTTGAAATTTGTATGAAAAATGCATGCATACAGCCGACCAGAAAGACTGAAGACAACCATGTCTTTACGGAATGCACTGAAAGCAAAATCTCATGATAACAAATCTTTTGGAACTTTTCAAAATGTGGTCAATCTACATTATTCCGTTGCATAGAGAAATATTCTTAGCACTCTAAAAAATGCTGGGTTGTTTTAAGACAATTTTGGGTCAAACGGACAAACCCAAACATTGGGTTAAACATTGGGCCAGACTGTCAAAAGGTGACAAATTAATGACAAAGATGGACTTACTTACTTACTTTCCCTCTCGTCTGTTTTTTGTTTTTGTTTTATCGTAATTTGTTTTCTTTATCATGTCACAGTACATTTCAGCAAAACTCAGGCGCTTCAATTCATCTATTTGAAGTCTATTTATTTGGAGAAAATAGCAAATCTGTCCCGTCGCGCCAGTATGGGTAATAGTTGGGAGGAGCAGCCAGGTGTTATCTCTGTTGTGACTGAGGAAACAAGGTGTGATAAAAAAGAGGATATCAACCTCCCTATCCATAATTTATCTGTTCTTTTTTCAGTTATTTATATCTTCACAAAGATGGATGTGATACAAGAGTGCCCAGGAGCGGCAGTCGGACCTCACCTGTGAGGTGAAACTGGATCATTAAAGAAAAATGACGAAAACCAAGCTTGGTCACTCAACTGTAAGAAAAAGAGAGGGAGAAAAATCAAGAGATTTAGTGTTTTCATCTGCTATCAGAGTAAAGTGGCGGAGGTGATGTGTGTGTCTGTGCGTGACTCAGTGAATGGCACAATAAAACAGGCACATGACTGTATAACAGAGGACTTTGATGTTGTGCTGTCTCTGCTGTGCTGGTCAGCTGAGTAAAATGGCCTCATTAGATGGACAGTCTATAGCAGGAATGATCAGTTGTTCAGTCTGTGATGAGAAGGACCCGACACACACAGGCTGACTCAGAGACATGAAGGTGAACAGGAGTGAGTTTGACTCGTAGAGGGCGAAAACCAAACAGAACTTTTGATTTATCAGCAGTGTGTTATGAAGTATTAATAAAACAAAAAAGTGACTCATACCCAGAACAATACTGTTGAAACTTTGAATCTTTAAACCCGTAATTCACTTATAGAATTCACTTATAGAAGCACTGAATTCATTTATAGAATTGGCATTTAAAAGTTTTCAAATAAGACTACATTACCGATGCATGAGGCCTTATTAGAGCCCTTTGTCTTCCACTTTTGCAGTACATGATGCATTTCCAGTAATAAACTTCCCACTCTCTCCTATTTAATTCAGTAGTTGATTCAATGCCAGGACAATTTTTCAAGCCCAGCAGCTCTACAAAGATCCCGAATCAACACAATTTTCTAAATGTTCCTTGGTTTTTCCCTTGTCTGCCATCTAAGTCTTTGAGTAATTGTGACCTTCTAGAGCTGATGCTCTTACTGTAGACAGCCGTTACACTGACACTAAGCGGCTTATGACAGCTTATGTGATATTTATTCTTATCCCCCCCTTTTTTTTTAATTAAAAGAAAATGGCATGACTTTAAAAATTCCTGCTGTAGTTATGTCATACGTTTATAAAGCCCACCTGGAGGGCGAAACAAGGCTTTCATCTGCAGCCTGTCAATCATTTTTACCAGGTTTGTATACTGATGTAGTTAGACAGTGATATTAAAATACCAGATTCAATATACACCTTGTTGGTGATGTATAGTTTGTACAGGCAAGCAGATGAACAGAATACATTTCTAGTTTTATCCATTAAAAAACATTATAAAGACAAATATATGTTCATATATTATTATTATCTTTTTTTTTAAATTAAGCACTTTAGAACGTTCTGCTGTTTTTAATGATTGAAATGCAGCAGCAGATGATATATATGGATCACCAGAGCCCAAAACTTGCATCTTATTCACATATTTTTTGTTTTTGAAGTGGAAAATTGACAGGCTTGTGCTACAGTTCTATTTCCCAATAGAGGAAAATTTGGGAGATTTTTTTTAACTAGTTATCAGTGATTTATTGTGAATGTCACAACAACAATTCAGGGGTGAGTTTCCCATACAACAGTGTAGTTCGATGCATGTAGTTTGATGCATCGTTGGAGAAATCAACTAGTCACAACTGTTTCTCGAAACCCATTGTAGCAAAGTATCTTTCAATCACGTTGGTTTCGCACATGGTGGAGTAATAACTACTTTGAATGAAACTGTTTGAGATCCAATTAATGCTACATATGTTATATATAAATTACAGACATGTCATCTGAAGACTATTTCTAATTGTTCTCAGTTATTTTGCTTTATTACCAGACTCAATATTTGGCATGTTCACACATACGCACTCTTTAAACATGGTACTTTAAATCTTTTGACAAACTAAAAGATGTAAATTACATTTGTATGTATTTTAAATAAAAGGCACCGGTTGCACTGAATGTCAGCTCGCTTATTTTGCTCAAGATGGTGATTTATTACGTCCAAACGTCATTCAATATAGAAGTTGAGAGCTGCATGTCGTTCAGACCACAGAACTTTGCGATGCTGTTTGTGAATGTTCGTTGGAACGATGGTTTCGGGAAACACCGACTCGTTGAACTGTGCTGATAACGACGGAAATTGCGACCATAGTTGGCTAACGATGCTTTCGGGAAACGCACCCCATCGATAAATATCATAATGCTAATAGACTTTCTTGTGGTTGAGACCAAAGCTAAACTTTATTGCTAAGAACACTTGATCTCAGTTGTTTCACTTTAATACCAATTGTTGACGTATACAGTAAGAGTGTACGGCTACGAAATGCATGCGGAACACGCCTCAAATCAATTTGTCAAAGACAAATTTGCAAGATACCTTTTCATAGATCTCTTGTAATGAGTTCATACTGAGAACTCTAGAGATTTTGATTGTAGACTCTGGTATCTTGGCAAATCTAAGTTCTTTTCCGAACCTCTTGAGGAGACATGCAAGAGAATTTGTTGGGGTTCAATCTACTTGTTGACTTCCTGTTTGGTATTGTGTCAAGAGTACTTTACAACACTGAACATTAAAAAATCTAGATACAAAAGCATTTTTATTTTCTTTCTTTTTTTATTTTGTAGAGTAATGGTATCTTTGATTAATAAATCTAACATTTGAACTTAATTTGCAATTCCCCTTTCACCTTTTCCCCTGAGCCATTGGTGGCATCAAAGCAGGGGCTAATCTAAGATCTTTCATACATTTTGCTCCAACAATACACAGCAGGTACACCATTTGAATAATGAAATTCACACCGTGAAGTAGAAATTAAAATTAATAAATGGAGAGTGAAACACAATGAAGGAGTGAAAAGAAGCCATCTGTGCTCTACCCAGTAGATGATTAGTAATATCAAACACACTTGATACGACTGTCTGTCACATAGTTATAAACATAAACTATGACATCAGACGTAAATCATCCTCTCTACTTGCTGTTGTTAAGACCCGCTTTTTCAATTCAGGTTCACATTCACCTGAAGCTCCATTAGCCAGTTCTGCATCACTGGGCTGTATGGTGAGATTGGTAAGTGCAGAGCTCATTATGACATCACCAACCATGACAGGCTGATGAAAAAATGCGATTCCACTACAGTTTGCCCTTCTGCAGCTCCTCAGATCAATGGAGGGAATAATGGTCCTTGAGACAATTTTCAAACTTCGGAAAAAAAGTCCAGTCAGCTGGCAAGAATGTAATTGAAAACATGGCAGTAGTAACCGAATGGAGGCTAGCATATGCATCTATGCATTAGACGTGATGGACAGAAATAGCTACAGTATAAAGATCAACTCAAGACAGTGAGTAGAGAAGTACACTTAAAAAGTCAAAAGTTTGTATTGTTTGATTACAGTCAAAGCCATCTTCTAAATTCAAGTGCACACCAAAACATTTAAACCATTTCAAATGGGTTTGGCTAATATAAATCAATACCACCACAATGCAATCAGAAATGGCTGCAGATTATGTATATTTCCTATGATAAACCGATACTATCTCAAGGCCAATTCGTATAAGGGAATAAAAGGTGACTAATTTGTACGAATTCGTACAAGAGATTTGTCTAAACCACAATGAAGGGTAGGTTCAGGGGTAGGTCAATCGAACAAATTCATGCGATTTGGGCAACTCATAAAATCTGAACAATTTAGCAATCATACGAATTCATACAAGTGAGGTCTTATTAATTCATTCGAATTAGCCACTACATCAAATTTGTATCAATTGCCGTGAGATCGGGTTGGATAAACAGCTTCTGATCGAACTCACATATTCATGACAAAAGATTTTTGTGGATTTATCTTTATACTTTTGTTGTTATTATTATGGAGGTTAGACAGCAGCTGCATAGTATTAAATTTGGTGATGAAATGTGCTTAACAGAAACTAATAGTCATTTAATAATGTATTAACAAAAATCTTTTGTCATGAATATTTGAGTTCTATCAGAAACTGTTTATCCAACCTGATCTCATGACAATTCATACGAATTTTATGTGGTGGCTAATTCGTACGAATTTATACGACCTCACATGTTCACCACAAAATCTGACATAATGAGACAGAAATATTATTTAGCATAAAGTGTATTTTGTTTTTGCATGATTCACCCTCATAGTATTTTAACAGGAGATACCCAGACTAAAACCAGCCTAACACTCATCATTAAGTTAAAATGTCAAACAGGGTCACTTGTAATTTATTCACCAACTGCAAATCAGACACGTGGTCCTTCTCCGGCGGACACAAGACAATCTACCATAACAGCAGACAAGATTTGACTCCAAACCCCAGAAGCAGAAATAGAAGTTTAACCATTCTGGCACTCAGAAAGTGTGAACACTATGACAAACTCAAACTACTAGCAGGGGTAGAACCCTGGATGGCCTTAATCTCTGTCACTTTAATAATTAATGCAGCATTAGAAGTGATAAACTTCCCATGACTTTCCGCAGCCTTAAACTTCAAACCATGCTTAAGTTTCAAGAATGCAGAACATTGACAGCTTGCAAAAGATTAAAAAAAACATATCTAACAGCAGTATGTGAGCTCATGATTAGCACATGCATTTGTATTCAACGATTAGCTTCTAGCAAGATAGGCTTTATGTAGGTACATTGCAAAATGCTTCGCCACACTTCTTAACTAAGCGCAAGTAAGCACACTGACAAATGTTGTCCACAGCTTTTGTAATTGTATAAATTATGTTTATGTCCTCGAGCTTCATTAGTGACTAAAGTAGGGACAGTCTGGTGATACGGTTAACAGTAGTTGTATCAGGGATTTTTTTCTTTTATTTTAGTTTTTAAACATTAAAGTATTATGAATGAACATGAAATATCCTTAAACAATATAATATTTATAAATTAGCATTAACCAACAAGTAATAAATGTTGTAAAGCTGTAGGTAACTCCCCATGATGCCAATTAATTAATTAATTTAACCTTTGTAAAGTGTTATGACTGCTCTTCATAGTAAGCACTATTGATCCCAGTAGTCTGATGTTAGCATTTTGCTAACAAGCTAACAACATGATATTCTGGTGAGCATAAAATACCTAGGAAAAAAAAAAATCATTGGATTAAACACGAATGATCAATTATTTTCTGTACTGTTTTCAAATGACTAAGAATGAAGAAAAGTAGTGTAAAAGCGAAGTTCTCCAACTGCATTAATCGTACACAGGGCTAAAGGGAGAATAATTGAAATCAGCACAATGATAGCACTGCACTTTTAGCTCCGCTAAATTGATTAAATTTCTACATTTGTCAGAGAGCACTAGCGAATGCGAGCAAAATTGGTTTCCTTGCAGTAAGCTCACTTTAATATATTTCAAATTAGCCTGGTGTGGAAATCCTTTATGGCACCAGTTTCAGTGAAAATAAGCCATTCAAGCGTGGAAAAATTACCCTTTCTTCTCTTTCTCACTTCTTTCCTAAACAGGTTTACAAATTGACATTTATTAGCTTGGAAAACTGAATTAATAATATTTACAATACAGTGAACATATTTTAGGATCCCTTTGACACTGAATAAGTGTAGAACAGAAACTATCAACCTTCCCACTGATACGTTTGTTTCACCTTTCAATTGCTCAATTGAATTCACCTTTAAATACCAATGTGTGTGCAAATGTCTGACAGGCTGCACTTATTTCAACAATAGCCATGTTACCATGCTCCCGGCTTGGATCCATACCGTAGTGAACAGACTGGAGGATTGCATTGAGTCTAAGTCTGCCAGACAGAAAGAAATGGGGTGCTTAAGCCACAGCAGGTTACAGAAAAGTGAGAAGTGTGTAATGAATTATGAGCGGTTAATTGGCTTCGTCGGCGCCGTCCAGGTTCTGCTCCCACTTGGGAGGGCAGATCGGCACCCAGCTGTTTTCGAGATAGAGGATGTGGTGTGGTCAACCCGGTAAATAAGCTCTGGGACTTCATCACCCTCCTTGACGATGGCTTAAAAGACCCATGAGCTGTCAGTAGATTAATGCAGATGCATTCATGATATGCGCATGGCTGTTTATGGAAATAACTGTGTGGGGGGTGCAGCGAGCTTGGCGTGTATGCATGGAGAATCATTAGTGAAACTCTTGTGTTGCTTCAGTAGAACACTGTCAAGCTCCCATTTGCCTCCAAAATCCCTACTCCTGCTGTTATTTGTCACACAAGGAAAATGTTTCAGGAACTGATAAAACATCACTCCTCAGGTTTGTGAATCAGAAAAGGGAGTTGAATAGCGAGAGTAAACATATTGCTGCTTGTTAAATGTGATACATTGTTTCATCTGCAGTCACTCTAAGCTATCAATTTGATCCATGGTACATCAGCAGCACTGTTGACACTCGCTCTTCCTTTTCTTATTCAAACACACTTATGTGCACCCTGCTGATCTAGTGTTTGATGAAGCATAGCAAACCTCCCCTGACTCTCCTTCCTCTTGTTGTCACCTTCCATGTATTAAGAGACACATCACACATCTCCACATAGACATATGTAGGCTAGCCATCCAATCAGATGTATGCATTGTGCCCAGTTAATCATTAGTGAGGTCTCCCTGTTGAGAAGAGTCAAGGTGGTTCTTATCATCGAGATCATCAGGGCTGGAATCTCAACAGCAGAGTTTAGCTCAAACCCTGAATGAACTCACTTTCCTGTAACTTTACAGTAATACCTTGATTAGCATATACAGGTGTGTTTAATTAAGGCTTGAGCTTAACTTTGCAGGAAAATGAATCCCGAGGGCCACAGTTCCCCTGCTCTACATTCATATCAACCCAACAGAGGATGTGCACACTCCAAATGGCTTGCTTCCTTTGCCATACTGCCATGTGAAGACAGCAATGTTTAATTGGTTTAGCATGCTTACAAAGAGGCTTAAAAAACAAAGGGTCCAAGTAGAGCAGGTGGAAAGATCTTGTGCCATTTTTTGTGTCCATACAAGCCACTGTTACTGGTCCGAGTGTAAACATCCAGCCAAGACTATATAATTAGCATGAAAAAGCTCCTGCAGTGTCATATTTGGGATTTGGTGGTTTCATGGAAGCATGTTAATCATCTATTAATCTATATTAATCAGCAATGGCAAGATAATTACAGTGAGCAAGGAAACAGCAGTGTATAACAGCAAACTATTAATCAGACGTTTTACATTCACGGGGCTAAAACCATTAACCAATATAAAATGATAAATTCTATACGCTTTGAAGAATAGATAATTGCAAGCAAGATCACATCCAAAGGTTGTAGTGTTTTACTCCCATGCTTGTGTCTTCCTGTTCAGTGAATCAGGGAGAAGCACACATCTCCGATCATTGTCCTCAAACGGATCTTGCTTGGTCGCACCACGGCCCGCCCCTGTCATTACAGTGCCCCTGCTGCAGGATCCAGGGTCCACAATGAGGATTATGCCGCACCTGCCATTAGCTAGTCATTAGATTTACTGGGCATAAAAAAATAGTAATAATACTTAATAATAATTTATTATTAGCATGAGTACCCAGAAAAATGATGCGACGGTTGACATATTGGGCCAGAACACCCACCACACACCAGCTTAATGGTGGAGAGGAGAGAGTGATGAAGCCAATCAGTATATCATACCGGTCATGAAACTATATTTGCAATATATTAAATTCCTATTGATGTTCCCATGATGTTCCCATGACAAATGAATTATTGAGCAATATTTTTCTTGCATATACAAAATACAAATAGCTTGATCATGTGCGTCATTTAGTTACAGCCAGCTGGCAAGTAACTCTGTTTTATTTATTTGGCAACGCTAAATTCACTTGCATTTGGCATGTGTTAATTTTAGACCCAGGAAATGGCCGCAGGGTCTACTGCCGCTCTCTACCCTCCTCCTAAATCTCAGAGGGGCTGGTACTTATTAATCAAGAGGGCTACTCCAGGAACAGTTACTTGCTGGTATTCAGTGTAAATGTTTAGACAGCACCTTGTGGTATTATGGAGTACAAAGAGGACTCAGAGGACCAGAACACTACTGGGGGCAAAATTGGTGAATAAGAAGTGGAGAAGAAACATTTGTAATGAGTTAGGTTAGAAACCAGCTGTAATGCCGCCTGTGAAAAATCAGGCATGACACTCGAGTCCTTTGCAAGAAGGAACGGTTATGGGTCAGGGTTTGCAAGCAAAAGAGTATTGTAATACTGACTCTGAAACACTATAAAGACCTGTAGAAAGTTCAGATAAAGATTTAAAGACTGGAAATAAAATATTTTATTTGGCTAACTGGCTGTTTCTTTGCATTGGCTGCTGCAATACATTCTCTAAATAGTTTTAGTGGCATTCTTGGCAGCTGATTGACCTTGTTAAGTGGGTGTTTGGCAAATATGAGGAAATTATTTTATTTTATTTTTTGTTAAGGTACACAAAAGACAAATTGCGAAGTCAGGTCACAAGCAAATTGCATTGACAAAAGTGACATCGCTATTCAGTTGCCATCGCAGAACTTTAGTTAACATGAAATATGAGGACAAACTGTGTGAATATTACACATTGGCCAAGTGTCCAGCATGTTTTCCTGCATACATACTGAGACTCTGGGATATGGCTACAGCATCCCTGAGACCTTTCATTGTCAAAGCGGTTTGAAAAATGGAATACCTTTCATTGGCAAAGCGGTTTGAAAATGGAATTGGATGGATGGATGGATGGATGGATGGATGGATGGATGGATGGGTGAGGCTCAATGCCGCTGACAACGGCTCCACTTTGGAATGTTAATTTCAGCTCACAATCAAAATAATCATCACATACATACAGTCGAAAAGAAATGACAACTTTGTTTTCCAATGCTCAAAGTAACAATTCAATAAAGCTAACATTAAATTCACACGGAAAGCGTCCAACCTGGAATATTTAACATATAGTGTATAACAACTGAAGTCCATCATATACAAACAAAATGCTAAAGCACTAAAGATTTACACATAATCTGCATCATTATGAATTCTCAAGACTGACATCACTTCTTGTACCTCAAAGTTGCCACCCGGTGTTTTTGGATTCTCATTTACATTATCAGACACTATACTGTCATCAACCAGAATTATATACATTTTGTCCCCAACAACTGT
>JAOTRC010000014.1:7377078-7389784 GCA_027497675.1 Cyprinella lutrensis | reverse complement strand
TGGAGGCAAAATGACAAAATAATTAATCAGAATACCTAGCAGAATTGTCTCCTTCTCCTAGCTCATGGACAGCTCCTGCACACACTCTCCGCCTCTGCATGTTTCGGAAGGGAATGATTCAGATTTCTCATGCCACAGCACTAGAAGACAGACGAGTTGCTCTCGCCACATCTACGTATCAAGCTCTGTTTGAGTCTGCGCGTCAGGGATGGAAGTGCTAAAAAATCGCGGGCTAAAAAACGGGCTTCAATCGTCTCATTGGAGTTCCAATGAGATCGCTCTGTCCATTTCTTTTACTGTCTATGGTAGTCACCTAGCCTGGCTGCGCCCTCCTACGCACTTCCACTCAATTTCATTTTCCTTCAGTACTACGTCTGGGACTGCTCTGTATCCTTATGTTTTCAGAAATCAATTTTTTGTAGGACCAATCAGCGAATAGAGAGAGTAGCTGAGAACGATGACGTTGATGAAAGTGTGTCAGTTTGAGTTCAGTAATGGCAGTGGAGAAAGACGTGAGAAAAGCTATTCGGTCCGTTGTTGGAAAAGAAACTGACGAATATACAGAACTTAAAGCCGGATTGTTATCGTCTCACCTCTTGTTGCACAACAGAGGACCAAGTGAAGGAGGCAGAAAGTTTGGAAGTTTGTGCTGGGCAGCTCGTGCACAATGACTGTGACATTTTGGACGGACGATTTAGCCTGGTGTTCGCGGTGTTCGGATGCCCCGAGTCCTGGCTGCTAAACTATTGTTGAACATCCGCTCAGGAGTCATGTCAGTCGCTCATATTCCCAACTGTAAATTTACTGATTCTTGTGATGAATAGAGCATTTTGAGCCCCTTTGTGTACTCGTGCAGGAGGTTGGTGTGACAGTTTTACATGTTGTAAATCATACAAATTGGTTGTGATTTTTTAAAAATAATTGTCATAAATAAATATGTGAAAACCCATACTTTGAAGACTATATTTGATTTTCAGTTAGATGGCAATGGTTAATTTGTTTTAATAAAAAAAACTAAATGCCTCATAAAAATGTACAAACACATACTTTGAAGACCATGATTAAGGTAATTAAGAAACAATAAGACGTAATATGAAAAACTGTTGTTTATTACACATCTGCAGATAGAGACAGACTGATCATTCACTGTAGCAGCTACAGCATTTGCGGCAGACCAGAAAACGACCACAGAGGCGTATTTGTAATGATTAGACACAGCTTCCACCATTGAATGAATATATCACTGTCCTTCGTGTCAAATATACATTTTGAATTAATAATTGTTCCTAGATTAACAAAACCTGCAGCTCTCGTTGACTGAAATCCTATTGTAAACATAATCCTCCGATCATTCGGACTTGTTGTTTTCAGCCATTTCGGCGCGTGACATGCGTCACTCATGACCACACATTAGCGATTGGCTATGGCAGACCGTGAGTGACTCTGGGTAGATCCAATAGATTTGAACTTTAATAGTGAACCCGCCTAAAAGGAAGAAACGTTTCTCAATTGAGAGGTGCCAGACTCTATGTGCAAATGAATTGTACTAGAGTCTGGATGAACCAGGCTAACAGCTCTACCCATTTTAGCAACAAATTTGTTGATGTGATCCGACCATGACAATGTGGAATTGAGCCACAGTCCCAAAAGCTTCACCTTTTTTATTTGCTGTACATTTTGACCATTTACTTGTATATCAATTTTAGGATTATCAGATAATCTATGCTTAGAATCGAATATTATACTCACAGTTTTTGAAATATTTAGATCAAGTTTATTTGTTTTGATCCAATTATACAATTTGCTAATCTCACTAGACAGAACCTGATTAAGCTCTGAACACGTAGGGGCTCCATAATAAAGAGTAGAATCATCAGCAAACATAGTAAATGTAGCCTTACTGAGTATACATGTATGCGGCATATCATTTGTAAAAATTGAAAATAACAAAGGTCCAAGGCATCTTCCTTGAGGAACACCACAATCCAGGGACTTCCTACTAGATAATGCACCATTAAAATAAACTCTTGTGATGCGACTCTCGCCTGTGATGTCCTCAGGCTGGACCCAGCACAAAGATGTCATGCTGAGGCAGAATGAATATCTTACTCACTTTGATTTTGCAGTTGCACAACTCTACTGTAACATGCTTTTCTGTGTTTATTATTATTATTATTATTATTATTATTAAATAGTTATAGAGTCACCCTATAACTACCATTATCATCCACCATTGTCTGGGCTCGTCTTTACTTTAAAACACAGTGACTACCTACCTGCTACACTTACCTGCGTATACTCATCTAAGATCGCTACTTCAAGTCTTCTGCCATCTTCTGTCCTAATCTGTTTTGCTTGCCTTCGCTTCTCTTTCACCCTCTGCAAAGACAACAACATTCATTATCATCCAGCAAAGTCCCTGTCTGATATTCCAGCTGCTATTGACTCACCATTACCTATAAATAAACATCTGTTAATTCACTAGCATGTCTGTCTCCTTCTGTTGTTGGACAATATTTGCAGTGCATACAGTATGCAAATTGATTCACCTCACTACTATAAGTTGCGTTTACTATACTTTTTACATAAGTACAATGTGTTTACAGTGTTACAATATACATTTTCTCTGTAACTGCATGCTTTGGATGCTGTGTTCTACCCTTTCTACTGAATGACCTGTAATGTTTGTAATATTGGCTTGTGTGTATGATCTCAAAGCATTATTTTATTTTGAGCAAAGATAAAATAATACTTGCCAATTGTTTGATTTTTGCCAGAAGGGTCAGAGGCTCTCAAAAATATTGTTTGAAGATTTGGTTTAAAGTTTTGAGAAAGTAGGTAATAGATTCAAGAAATGTGTTTTAGCAATTGTAAAGTACATCATGAATTGAATCTCCTGAATAGCACTATTTGTAAAACATTAAAGAGTTGTTTTTGTTAATTTTGATATTCCATTTCAGCTTGGATGCTTCCGTGTAAAGAGACAAAAAGGTAACTCACTAGTTTTGGAAAAGATCCCATCATTGTTTCTTTAAGGTGTTCCCTATCTCTCCTCTCATTTCATTGCAAGTCTACCCACACACTTCAAATGATTGACTGTGTCCAGCATCTTTCCCTCCAAATGTTCTTGTTTGGCTTCTGTCATCCTCTCATTCACTTTTTTATGTCTTTTCTCTCAAAATCTCTCAAAAGCACCCTCTTTCTTTCACCAGCTGTGCTCCTGTGAATCATTTCACACCATCATTAGACCCAAGATCCCTCTCCTCCTGTTCATCCGTCTATTATGGCCCTTGCACCTCCTCACCATGTCACTCGCCGGTCTAATGCTACACAATTATTGCTGCAAACACAATCAGTCAGTCACTTTCATTACAGAAATATAGACAAATGGTCCCACTGACAAATGTTTTATCTAAATGGCTTTATTTGGTGACAATTTCACTCTCATTCTCTGTCTCTAGTGTGTCACAGACAGGATTAGAAAACTGTGAATAATATGGACATCCCTTGGCAAATATAAACCCCATATGCAGTGGGCACTGGCATGAGGGCAGTGAATTCATTGGGACCTCCAAATTAAAATCAAATTTAATGAGTAAGTTACCCATCTAAATTAGCATAATTGACAAGCAGCTTGGATAAACAAACTCATGACCAGTCTTTATGACTTTCCTCAGTTTTAAACTCTCACATGACTTAATTGCTAATATTTCACATAACTTTTTAAACTCTCACATGACTTAATTGCTAATATGCACAACATATTTTTTATATTCTGTTGTTTCATTTTCGCTGCCACCTCTTGGCCGCATTAAATTACACATTAATGCACTTTAAAAACATAATAATTAGCCAAATGCACACCAAACTACACACTGATGTGAAAAATGTAAAACACTACTATCTTGTATCTTTTGCTTGTTTGGAGAGCATTGGAGTGTACAGGAGTTTGTCACTCATACTGTCACAGTCTGCATCTGCACCGTCCTGTCTGCGTCTACTGCAGTCCACTTCCCAGGATCCTCTTGTCTCTTCATTTGAACTCACTCCCTCATCAGCCACCTGTTCCTCATCTTGTTAATCTGTTGCACCTGTCTTCACATCGTTATGTTTGATTCTTGCCTGTATTTAGTTCAGTTCAGTTAGTCTTTGTCGGTCAATGTTGAATGTTACCCGGTGTTACCCTGTCTTCCTGCCTGTACTTTGAATTAAAATATTATCTTCGTGTGAATCTGGACTCCTCCTGTTCCTTCTGCCTGCTCCACACCCGTGACACATACATGTATGTGCACAAATACACTGTATATACTATATGCATGCACAACTGATGTACATTAATATATTTACTAAATAAACTGGAATGCAAGGGTCAAAAATACATTTGTTTCTCAAAATGTGGAATTTTGAATTCTAAGCGATCAAATTAGGTATATTTACATTATAATCCAAACTGCAAGAAGATAAAAACAATTCATATATTTCTGAAAATGTTGAGTTTTGTTTCTGAGTGATCAATTTATGTGTTGATACACCAGGGCAGCATTTCCAAAAAGCATAGTAAGCCTAAACTGAGTGTAGAACAATTGCCACCAGTCAAGTCAAGTGAAGACAAGTATATTTATATAGCACTTTTCACAATATAGATTATATCAAAGCAACTTCACAGTTTCAATCAAAACATAATAACAATGTTCATTTCTTAGTGGTAAAACATCCACGTTTGGTAGAGCTGATCAAGGGTATTACTAATTGATTAATTTGAAAATCCCCAACTGAGCAAGCCAAAGGCAAGTGGCAAGGAACCAAAAAACTTCATCAAGTGACCTAATGGTGTCCAAAACTCCATCAGGCGACCCAATGGAGAAAAAAAAAAAAAAACCTTGGAAGAACCCAGGCTCAGACAGGGGCCAGTTCTCCTCTGGCGTTTATGAACTAGAAGCCAGATTTTTAAACGGTTTCGCCTAGTAAGCCAATCCTCTTAAAAAAATGAGCCAATGGCAAAGAAATGCCATGGGTCTGCGGAATTTGCTTAGCGTATCCCCACCTTACCTCATGAGGAGGAAGCGGACGCAACCGCAGTATGTTTTCGCTTCGGAGCCAAAGAGAACCTCTTCACTCCACAAGTCACACAATCTGAGTTTACTACTGTGACTCACCTCTTCAAGACGAGCGGTGTTGGTATGACGGTGAGTTTCACATTGCCTGCGATCTGAGCAGTGGTCTGCCAGTGTGTGTGTCTCTCCCTGGTCGCTTCAACATCCAGAGTTTTTTCCTCTCACTAAAAGAGTGCGCACTCAACAGCACGTCTTTTTAAAGACCCATCTTTTTAAAGATGATCTGCCTGTGTATTTCTGAGTGCGGTATTCTGATAGATTCAGCTGATGGGCACGAGCGCTGTTTGACGTGTTTGGGCTTTGATCACATTCAGAGAGTGCTCGTGGGTGTGTCAGGTTCTCTCAGTGGGAACATGACCATCGCAATGTATAACGGTTGAGACTCATTGAGCTCAATAGAGTGAGAGTCCCCTTATCCACAACCCGAACTATTTTCTCCATGTGAGATAATACTTCATCTGGTGGCCAGGGTGATCTAAGACGTCAGGTCTGCAACTAAACAAACGAAAATTCCTCGGTCCACACCCCGTCTTTCACGTTGCAACCCACATGGTTCTGAGTGAGTTCGCAGCTGCGTGCAAAAAAATAAAAAATAAATTAAATAAAAGGGCCCACGTTCTCATTCGGTCCCCCATTTGATGAAATCAAATTTGATGATTGCCGCATCACAAGGTGAGATAGAGTTTTCTGGAGATGGCTCGACTGTGCTGCTGTCCCCAGATATGCTAGCATAGCAAGTTTGATTCAGAGTTTACAGCTATGCTTCCTGGGCTGCCACGAGTATCGGGTTTGTGTGGAAAATTCTGCCATGTCCCGAGCACTTAAGGCTGATGATTGGTTTTTGGGGGTGGCGAACCCAAATCCTTTCTACCCGAATGTGCATGATGAGGCCATGAGATCGTGGAAGTCTCCTTTGACTTTCACGACTGCTCAGCGGCCTCTTCCGCCTTCTCTGCCCTCATAGAGGCCACAGTCTAGGGTACACTGGGGTTCCCCCCTGTGGAGTGTTCTGTGGCAACACTTATGTGTCGCCACAGCGCTTCCACCTGGCGTGGCAACCCAAAGCACCCCTCCAATGCCTGTAGGTTCTTGTCTACTTCGGTGGTGGGGACCTATAGAGCTGCGGGGCAGGCTGCCAGGCTGCCACCTCACTGTGTGTTATTGCCATCCTCTTGGGTGTTCAATGACATGCACGAGGGTAGGGCTGATTGAGGGCTCATCCTTGAGCTGCCTGCTGTCACCGACTTTGTTCTTCGAGCGACGAAGGTGACCGCATGCTCCCTGAGTCAGGTGATGTCCACATGCGTGGTTAGACATTTCTGGCTTAACCTGGTTGATGTGCGTAAGGCTGAGTGAACCAGTTTCCTCAACTTCCCCATATCCCAGGCTGGCCTGTTCGGCGGTGCGGTCGAGAACTCTGCCCAACAGTTCTCTGCTCAACCACTCTCATCCCTCTTTATCGCCAGACCCCTGGCAGAGCAGACCCCGTGGAATGCTGGTCCTTCCCTGGTCTCCTCTGTCGGGCGTGGAGTATGATCATGCACTCGCGTGGGGTACCACCCCCACCTCTGCCGGTCTCTCTGCCCCGCTGCCCCTCTGGGGGGGCGTCTGTGATGTGGATGATTCCACTGGATCAGTTTTTGAGGACTTGGTTAGAGCTCCCCAATCTGTCCCGTTGGGTCCCCCGAACGATCAGGCTCGGCTATGCGATTCAGTTCGCACGGTCTCCTCCCTGTTCCGGGGAGTCCGCTTTATGATGGTCAGTAGCAATGCCCCGATCATGAGAGCGGAGGTTGCCACCCTGCTGGCGAAGGGTGCAATCGAGACTGTTCCTCCATCGAGATGAGGTCAGGGTTCTACAGCCCTTACTTCATTGTCCCCAAGAAGACCGATGGGTTACGACCGATCCTCGATCTGCGCATTTTGAACCGCACTCTTCATCGATTGCCGTTCAAGATGCTCACGGCCAAACTCATTTTCAAATAAGTTCGGCCCCAGGATTGGTTTGCAGCGATAGACCTGAAGGACGCGTACTTTCATGTCTCCATTTTACCTCGACACAGACCGTTTCTTCGGTTTGCTTTCGAGGGACAGGCATATCAGCATGCACTTCTCCCATTCGGGTTGGCTCTGTCTCCTTGCGTCTTTACGAAGGTCGTCGAGGGAGCCCTTGTCCCCCCTTGCGAACACGGGGTTCGCGTCCTGAACTGTCTTGACGATTGGCTGATCTTAGCACACTCTCGAGATCGGGTCTGCGAACACAGAGATCTTGAGCTCCGGCACCAAGCCCTTCTGGGCTTTCGGGTCAACTGGGAGAAGAGCAAACTTTGCCCCGTGCAGAGGATCTCTTTTCTCGGTACGGAGATAGACTTGGTAGCCATGTCCGCGCAGCTTATGAGCGAGCGTGCACACTCACTGCTGACTTGTCTTCGACAGTTTGAGGGCAAGAGTGCGGTCCCACTGGAACTTTTTCAGAGGCTCCTGGGGTACATCGCATCCGTAGCCGCAGCAACGCCACTCAGATTGCTTAATATGAGACCGCTTCAGCTGTGGCTTCGCGATCGAGTCCCAAGGTGGGCATGGCATCGCGGTACGCTCAGAGTTCCAGTAACTCTGACCTGCCGTCAGACTTTCTTCCTGTGGACGAACCTCAGCTTCTTACGGGCCGGACTCCCCCTGCATCAAGTTTCCAGGCATGTTGTTGGCTCCACATATGCCTCTGCCATGGGTTGGGTTGCCATGTGCAATGGACATGCAGCCGTGGGTTCCTGGACAGGACCCCAGCGCCTTATGCATGTCAATTGCCTCGAGTTGCTGGCAGTATGCATTGCCCTGCACCGTTTTCGAGCATTGCTCAGAGGTCAGCATGTACTATTCCGTTCAGATAATACCACGACAGTAGCGTACATCAACCGTCAGGGTGGTCTATGCTCGCGCAGAATGTCGCAACTCGCACGCCACCTCCTATTTTGGAGTCATAAGCACGTGAGGTCCCTTCGTGCTATTAACATTCCAGGAGAGCGGAACCTGGCAGCCGACGAGCTGTCCCGGATCCGTCCAGTCTCTGATGAATGGCGACTTCATCCCCAGTCGGTCCAGCTGATATGGGACCAGTTTGGGGAGGCACAGATAGATCTGTTCGCTTCCTGCGACTCATCCCATTGCGCCCTGTAGTACATGCTCGGCATAGACGCCTTGGTGCACAGCTGGCCGCGGGGCCTACGCAAGTATGCGTTTTCCCCAGTGAGCCTTCTCGCACGGACTCTGTGCAAGATCAAGGAGGATGAGGAGCAGGTCTTGTTGGTCGCCCCAAATTGGCCCACCAATACCTGGTTCTCCGAACTGATACTTCTCGCGACAGCACCTCCTTGGCCAATTCCTCTATTGCCGCATATCACGAAGCAGTTTGTGGTAAGTCTTTGGGGAAGCACGACCTGATCGTCAGGTTCCTGAAAGGAGCGAGGAGACTGAAATCCTCCTTGTCCTCCTCTCGTACCCTCTTGGGGCCTCTCAGTGGTCTTAAGTGCCCTGCAGAGACCTCCCTTTGAGCCTCTGCAATCAGTTGAGATTAAATTCCAGTCAATGAAGAAAGCACTCCTGGTTGCACTGGTCTCCATCAAGAGGGTAGGGGACCTGCACGCATTCTTCTTTGATGAAGCGTGCCTGGAGTTCAGGCCGGCCTACTCTCACGTGATCCTGAGATCCCGGCCTGGATATGTGCCCAAGGTTCCTACCATTCCCTTCCGGGATCAGGTGGTGATCCTGGAAGAGGCAGACCCCCTTCAGGCTGCCCCTGGAGCAGGCAGACCCAGCCTTGGCACTGCTTGATTTGATTTGATTTATTGGTTTATTTAAAAGGAGACAGTGCAATTTCATAAAACACATGACAAACATGGTTAAAAAAGCCAGAATTAGCCAAAAGGCTATATTTCATCTGTAGCCCCCTGGCCAAGATGTAAAAAAGCATTACAAAACAAACAAGTAAAAACGTTTAAAGGTCTATGGCAAATTTACTAAAAAATAACTAAAATATAATTAACACTATAAGATAACTTAGGGTACACAGTACCTGTTACAATAATTAACTACACAAAAACACATTTACAAAAAGGCTAGTATATTTTAGATATATGATATAGCTCTTGGTTCGGCTTATAATGTTGGCAGACATAATTGTTAATGGGCCAAATTTTCAAATGCTCTGTCCAGTACGAGCCCTCCAGGCTTACGTAGACAGAACGCGGTGTTTCAGGACCTCAGACCAGCTCTTTGTCTGTTATGGTGGGAGCCAGAAGGGAAGGGCTCTCTCAAAGCAGCGGCTGTCTCACTGGATAGTGGACACCATCGCTTTGGCTTACCAGCAGCAAGGTCGTCCATGCCCCCTTGGTGTGACGGCCCACTCCACCCGGAGTGTGGCTTCCTCTTGGGCTCTAGCGCATGGCACCTCGCTAGCAGACATCTGCAGAGCTGCAGGCTGGGCGACACCTAACACATTCGCTAGATTCTATAATCTCCGAGTGGAGCCTGTGTCCTCTCTTGTACTCGCTCGACCAGCCAGTACTGGACCCGCTCAGGTGTCTTCGCTTGCTCGCCATTCCACTCCTCGGACTGGATAAGTGCGATTTTTTCCTCAGCTGAGCCTTCTATCGAAGCCCTGAGTCCTCCAGCACTGTTGATGCAGTGTCTGTTGCCTGGGCATCGGTTAGGTGCCTCTGTGTGCATGGTTCCTGCTAGTAACCTCCACATGTGTATTCTCCACTGTAAGCCTCTCTGAGCATGTGTCTTCCTTCGGCAAGCCACCTTGCCACCCCTGGAGTTAATCTTAGCCACCCTTCGGTTGGTGACTCCAGTTTTCCTCCATATGAAGCCGCCTTGGGCCATATGTGTATTCTTAAGTCCTCCCTACGGGTAGGCGTACTGTGGCATATTTCCTCTGGGATATGCTCCCCAGTGTACCTTGGTATTCCTGTGCTAGGTAGGACTCCTCGTCCATGCTAAGTTCACGACAGGGGATCAGACTTTCGCAGGGCACTGGAAGACAGCTGTAGAGGGGGCGTGATTACATGGGGGACCCCCATTCTCCGTCATCCGACGTAACTCAGAAAGGGAACAACTCGGTTACGTATGCAACCCTCGTTCCCTGAGTAGGGAATGGAGACGTTACGTCTGCCTGCCACTTCCGCTGTACCGCTGGGTAGAAGCCTGAGTTCAGTCTTGGTTCCTCAGCGAAGACATACTGCGGTTACGTCCTCTTCATCCTTTTATACTCACAAGGTGGCGGAGATACACTATGCAAATTCCACAGACCCATGGCATTTTCCTGCCATTGTCTTGTTTTTTAATACTCGAAGAGGATTGGCTTTCTATGCAAAGCCCCCATTCTCCGTTATTTGACGTAACGTCTCTGTTCCCTACTCAGGGAACGAGGGTTACATACGTGTAACCGAGACGTTTTCATTGCAAACTAATGCATGCTTCGCTGAGAGTTGGTTCTCCAAATGCCTTTATTGTTTTATCATTGTTAGCACTTTTTGCTTCTCTGTTCTCTCTTTTTTTTCATTTTCTCTCCCCTGAAATCTGCTTTCCCCTCCAATCCTTGGCAGCTGCTTACAGGCCAGAAACATAATATAGAATTCAAATGAAGTACACAGAGGAATTTCCAATGACTAGGTATTCACGTAAAAAAAGAAAGGACAGATTATGGATGAAAAGGCCAGTGTGGCCAGTGCCGCGTGGGCCTCTTACTGCCAGTGGCTCTGAACTCATGCTTGACTCCTGGAAACAAGCTACTGCAATGCTAAATTGACAATGATAGACAAACAGACCTTTGAATGTGTAAATGATCCTAGGGCCATACTTGGGGTGGTGCAACATGGTGCGACCATGACCAGCCAGTTTTTTTTTTCATTATTCCATTGCACGACAAGAGCAATAATTAAATGACTTTTTGTTCTGTTTCAGGAGTGAAAATAATTCCAAACAACAGCGCATCTCACTTACCCATGATTCATTGCTGAATGATTTAGCGTTCTGAACTATCTCTCGAGTCAAAGATTCAATTACCCATTATTAAACTGCCTCATTCTGAATAAATCAGCCGTTTGAACAAATCATTTAAATGAATGACTCAATGACTTGCTCATTGAGAGGCCATCTGCCACCTCCTACTGGGGGTTTAGTTTCAAAGTATCATTCTTTTCAACAATCCTTATTTGTAAAAAATATTTAAAACAATCTCATAATCTCATTTAATACAGTTATCATTTTTCATTGTAAATTATTCAATAACAACCTATATCTTATTATTTTAATTGAATATATTAATAAAATGAAAGAATTTGAAATGAAATTTAGAGCTTATTTAATAAAATTAGTGGGAAAATTATTCTGATAGGAGTGTTTTCAAAAATGAAACAAAAATGAAAGCCTCTGTTTAGGCTACAAAGGAAATGTAATTTGCCAGAAGAAGAACTTTTCATTTAAATAAATGTTAATTTTAACTCAGCCTACTTCAGTGTGATATGTTGCCATATTATCATGCTTAATTGAATAATTGTAATGTGATCAGATGCAAATATCTAAATCAAAGAATATGGGTGGCTGGTGGTTGGATTATTATTTATTTTTAACAACAGATTTGAGTTACTCAAAGTGCACCAGATTAATGGATTTATCTTTAAAATGTACAAAATTTTCTCCCGGGGGGACATGACCCGGACGTCCCCATAGTGTTATGATTTTTCCACCTTCCTTATTTTGAGCCACGAAAACATTGGTCCATAGTGAAGCAATGTAGTCTTCAGATTTTTGGAGGGGCAGTTGTTCAAAACATTTTATCTGGATCAAAATAATCCGCATTAGGAAATCCCATTTTTTCCTATCCAGGATCAAGTAATCCGCCTTACTTATATGCCGTTTATTGGACTGGATCACCCTGATCCATATACACAGTTTTCATTTCGGTTCACAGTTTTCAATCTGGATTACCAAATCCAGATTACCAATGCTCTAAATGGGACAACATATAACAATGTGGGCTACCAGCTCTGTAAAGAACAGGTAGAAGAGCCAACATGGGGTCACTGTAAGTGTTTCTTATTTTGAGACAAAACACACATGGGGACAAGATCATTTTTATTTTATTTTTACTTTACCATACCGAATAGCTTAATTGTTAGCCTATGTCTACTTTTTCAATGTTTCAACGGTTAAGCAAGTCAAGTGCAAAATATAAATAAAAGTATATGCACTAAATGATACAAATGTATTATTTGACCAATTTTCAAGTTTTACTACATTTGGTAACATTTTATTTTGATAGTCCACTTTAGACATTCTACTAACTATAAGTAACTTTTCAACTACATGTCAACTTACTGTCATTAGACTATTAGTAGACTGTCAGCTTAATATCTGCTAACATTTTATTTTGTTGGTCCCCCAATAGATATTCAACTGACTATAAGTAACTTGGCAACTACAAGTAAACTTATTCTCCTAACCCAAAGCCAGTCTACAGTCTACTGACAGTCTACAATAATATACTAATACTCTAATGAGAGTTAGTTGACATGTAGTTGAAAAGTTACTTA
>JAOTRC010000014.1:7187058-7197980 GCA_027497675.1 Cyprinella lutrensis | reverse complement strand
GGTGTAGATTTCTTGCGTACCAACTAACATTTGGAAAATACGAAAATTTTAATGAATCCGAAAATTTACTCCAGAACATTTTTACACACGATTTACACACAAATTCGTTCTGCTCGTGTTTCATGAATGAGACCCAATATTAATTAGCTGAATGAAACTCTTTTTTTTTTTTTTAGGACCGAGAACCGTTACGAGTTGTTCCTCTAAAAGAAGTAAATAAGGTGCAGGAGTGTAAACAAAGGTTAGTACTACTTCATTTGTGCTTTTGTTTTGTTTTGATTTTTGTAAAATTGTTGCCAAAATAATGCTTCTGCTATACCCCGTCTTTCATTTGCTGAACAAACAGGAAGATCCTCCCCATACTCTCGCCATTGGCTTAGCCAGAGGTTGACGAACTGTTTAAACAAATGTCACGCAATGCTCAATTAGTTGTTCGATGGCTTACCTAGGCCCTGTTTACACTTAGTATTAAGAAGCATTTTCATCAGTCCGATCACAATTGAACACCCACATGCACAGAACCAATCACAACCTACATTTTTTTTCTTTTTTGATAATTCATTACACTCGGATGTACATCACAATATGGAACATACATTATATGGATGGCATTGATTTCTGTTTTACATCTTATTTGAGTAGAAACATTTGTTGAACCTCTCAAAAGAGCAGATTCACTTAGATTCTAGATCATAAATATGCAGTAATCTGAAGAATTACTTTTTAGGAAACATTCGTGACATTAGCAATAACTTGTTGATGAGAATTTTTAAAATGGCATCTTCTGGATGAAATCACACATTGAATAAATGGAATTTGTTATATTTTTATTTATCTCCAATCTCCAAGTTTATCATAATGTTTCCATGTGACAAATTTCACAATGTCTAAAAATTCCACAGTTTGAGACTTGGGCAGACCCTTCATAATAGTGCACAAGCAAACATTAGTAAACAATAACAGTTTTCTCATCATGCATCTGTACTACTGTAATATTTTAATGGTTGTAAATTTTCCCTATACAGTAATTATGTTGTGTCTGATATTGATTCATGTTTTAGTGACTTGATGATGAGGGACAATCTTTTTGAACTGGTTACTACCTCAAGAACTTTCTACATTCAGGTAGGAATGCCAAATTCCTGTAATATATTTGTAATATTATGCATTGATATTTGATGGTGAACTAAATGCATATTACAATGGTGTTTCAGTGGCAGGTAAAGAGAGAGAAGAAAATAGCTTCATATGATTTGAGAATATGCATTTTAAAGAACAAACTAAAGTTTTGAGAATACAGTCATAACATTACGGAATAAAAGTATTTATATAATAAAAGTATCATATTTTGGGAGAAGTCATAGTTATTTATTCAATTCACATTTATTTGCAAAGCGCTTTTCACAATACATATCATTTCAAGGCGGTCTACAAGTACTAAAGATGTCTACATTACAATTTTGAGTAATTTGTTTTGAGAGGTGACTGTGTCCAAGTTATCTCCATATGTCCAGAAGTCAGTTCTAAGATAATACAAGCCATACAGTTAGCTAACATCATGTATTCATTTAGACAGAAACATTGATGTCATTAAAGCAGTTATTACAAGTTGTGATCATAATGATTACAATATATAAAAACTTTGGCAGTGGTGCATGTTGATTCAGAGTTTGCTTCATCTGGATTTTAAGACAAGAGGCTGGAACCAAACAGGAGCTGCCGTAATCTTTTGGTACATCAGGATGGGTATCCCAAAGTAGAAACAAAAAGCAACTGGGAAAAAAAGTAGCATAGCTGCTGTTCATAACATTTCAAGCAATAGATAGTCATGCACGTTACATTTGATGAAACTGGAGTACAAGGTTATAGGTGGCTAAAAGGCTAAAGAGGTGTGTCTTTAATCTAGATTCAAACTGGGAGAGTGAGTCTGAGCCCTGAACTTTATCAGGAAGTCTATTCCAGAGTTTAGAAGCCAAATGTGAAAACGCTCTCCCTCCTTAGATATCCTAAGTGCTACCAGAAGTTCAGTTTTGTGAATTTACTTTTCTTCTTTTAAATGGCTTTATCTACGTAATACTAGGTTTAGAAGGTGACAAAGAGGACCCAAATAGGCAAATTTGGCAAAAGAACCAGGAGACTTCACATAAGGCACATGAAGACCAATACAAGCATGTGACTTCAAAATACATTGAAATGTCTCAAAAACTGTAGAAAATAATCAGATTTATTCCAAACTCACTGGATGGTATCAATATCAGATTCAGCAATGGCTCAAGTATAATTATTTCATAATGTCTCAGAAAGCAGTGACAAAGTAGCAGTCAGTAACTTCAAAAGGACCCGTTTATGACTTTAAACAGTTGCAAAAGGATGGCAAAATACTTTCACGATCAGGCAATATCAGTGGAAGAATAAATGTTAATGCATATCTTTTCCACCTTTTCTGGCTTTCTGTTTATGCTTTCCTTCGTGTCTTGGTTGCAGTTGACAGCCGATGACCATCTTTCAGCCAATAGAGCCCAAACAAGGGCCATTGACGTCTAGAAACAGGACGGAAGAAAGTTTTTTTTGGCATTCAGGCAATTCTCCTCTTGTTAGTATCACTCATGGCTGAAAAGCTACGTTTATATTCATCTGATAAGGCCAGATAGATTTTGCTAGCAGAAATCAGCCTCTTGATCATCTTCCCTACAGTGTCACCTTCAAGTTTCCACAACCTATTCTCCTCAATAGACGCACTGGTGGGTACTCTAAGATGCTTTCTTTTCACCGTACAGGACAAGGGAATTACGGTCTTTGGGCCAATAGGTTTGAGTGGTGTCAGAAGCTCAGTAATCTGAGTGAGCAAGATGTACAGAGAGACTATAAATGGCAGCCTGGAGGAACTGCACCTTGTTGATATTCTTCTTGGTGGCTTCTAGTGAGATTCCATTGACCATGTCATCCTCGACTTCTGCCTTTGCTGGTGTTGTTTCTCCAGGATCTCCATAGACAAACGAGTCCACCAGTTGGCATCCGGTGTGTTTCGATTTTGCAGATTCGTAGAGAGGCTTTGTAACTCGTGCAGCACATCTTTCATCAGTGCAAGGTCTTTAACAAAACTGTGCTGCTGAGTTTCCTCAATAGTCCACTGAATTTTCACCTATCCAAATTAGTGCAGGAAACACTCACAGATGCATTCTGCATTTGTGTGGAAAGTCCTGCCAAACAGCTCTGGCATTGTTGAAACTGATGACAACTCAGTGAATGGAGAAAATCTGCCCAATCTTCAGCAATAAGATTTTAACATGAATGGCAGTATCAGAGCAGTCTGTCTTTTTCTTTTAGATTGGTTGTAAACTACATTGTGTCCCAACTCTACAGTAGCTTGTATGCAAGACAATGAATGCCGTTCACTAAAGAGATGTCTTTTGTCAACTTTGCAATCATGACAGATGCTCCATTTGTGGAAATGCTGATCAGGTGTGATTTTAAAGATTCATTATCCAAACCTGCTGTCAAAAGGGTCTTCTTAAGAGCTTGATACACTGCCTCTGCTGTTGTTCCTTTATCTAGCTTTACAAGATCAAAGAAAATGCTTTCAATATCCTCTCTGCCTGTCACACCTGCTCTAAAGTAAATGAAATAGATTTAGCCAAAATTACATTTCATCAACTGTCAAACTCACAAAAGAATCATCAGACTTCAATGCAGATATCATTGACTTTTTTTATCCTGTTTATTATTTTTATCCTTTATATTGACTTTGATTTTAGTGGCAATGTGTTTAATCATGGCGATACGATCTAAGTATGATCTGATTGGTGTGAAGGGCCCAGTCGTTTTACATTTATACATGCAATACATCCAATTTTGTGTTTTAATTGATGCACAGCCATTGGGTATATTGTTTCCTCTATTCACCTTATTTTTAACAGAAATACGGACACAGCCAGTTGACTTTTTTTTTTTTGTGCGAGTCCCAGTCGGGGACTTCCAGTCACTGTCTATCTAACTGACTTTTCACCGTAGCAGTTAATCAAACAAGTCTCCGTCTCTGGATCAAATATTGATGACCATGATGAAACTCAAGTTGAATCGACTCCAGGGTGATCTTGCAGAACGCTTTGCTGTGTCCCAGGCGTTAGTGAGCAGTGTCCTCTCCTACTGGATAGACACAATGGAGGAGCACATGAGAATATGCATTATTGACTGCACTGAGACCAACCTGCAGAAACCTCACAACCTTGACTCCAGTGGCGAGTCATACAGCCATTATTATTCCAGCAATACTATAAAGCATTTAGTTGCTATTTCTTCAGTTTATGGAGGCAGGTGTAGTGACAAGTTCATCACTCATCACCCTGGAGTATTACAAACTTCTTGTATTATTTTCATGTTATCACTGTGAAGCTGCTTTGATACAATCTGTATTCTAAAAAGCGCCATATAAATAAAGATGACTTGACTCAGGAGTCTGACTTCTTGGAGTGGCTTCGTCCCGGTGATGAAGTGTTGGCAGACAAAGGCTTTACCATCAAAGATCTGCTGTTTGAGAGAAGGGTTAAACTTGTTCTATCAGCGTTCACTCATAAAGGAGGGCAGTTGTCTGATGAAGATGTAACTGCCACAAGGAGGATTGGAAATGTGCACATACATGTGGAAAGAGTTATCAGGAGGCTCAAAGTGATCAAAAATAATCTCCCAGACTGTACCCATCGACTTGGCACTCAAAATGGACAAAATCCTCAGAATCTGTGCAGCCGTTGTACACATGCAGGGGGGAAATCATCCACGAGGATGCTGATTGAGCAGGGATGTTTACATGTCAAAAAGATCCTGATTTCCACAGTAGATTAATATTTGTAAATAATTATTTGAAAGACTGCAGTGCCTTGATTGTCATTTTCACAAATGATTTGTCTTTAACATTCTATGTTCCAGGTATCTATATTCTATTACATTACAGTAAACTAAAGCAATTGAATTATTCCAGTGGATGTTGTCCTAACTATATGTAAATAACTAAAGAATAAGACAAGGAGGCAAGAAGATATAGTATTTCACTAATGGAATTTATTAATGCGTGTCATGTGTTTACTTTAAATATAATTACAATTATTTACTTTTAAAATGGTATAACAACACTAAATTTAAACATTTCACTTATGGCATTATTTGCAGGCTATTTAATGTATTATACAGTACATATTAATTATAAAAAACAAGTACTATTAAAACGATAAAACATCACCTTCATGTGTGATTCCAGCTCTGTGGAGTTAACCACGCCATCTGGGCTTGCAGAAAGCCATGGTGCTGTGACTAACTACTGACTCTCTTCTCAACTAAAAACCCACAGCTCTCCATCCATGTGTAGGCCACCTTCTCATTCTCCTGGCCATACCTGGTTGCAGTGTTTTCATGGTACCTAGAAAACAGGTGCTCCCTAAGAAAATTGTCTGGAATAGTAGATGCACGCACTGTAGTTGCCAACTATTTTGGTTTTACCGGGATTGTCCTTCTTTTTAATAACCTGTCCCGGTTTTCGAAAGGCAACTAGGGTGGCCCCTAACTACAGATGGTAGTCGCCAGCGTCACTGCTCAAAGTAGCATACCTTCCATAAGATCGCCGCTGCGTGACTGCAGGACTTCCCCTGACGGCAGACACAGGATCATACGGCCGGTAGTCAGGATCCATGTAGTCAGGATCCATGCTGAGTGGACGTCAAACTTGCTTTGGCTTGGTTGGACATCACCCTTCATTAATAATAGGTCATCGATGTTGTTATTGATAAACACCTTGTCAACTTTTCCACTGTGGAGGTACTGATATGCCTCTGTACTTTTGTAATTGTGCATTTTACACCCATCCGCACCAAGAGACAACACAAAATAATTAAATATGTCCACATACGTTATATGAGGCCACTTGATCATGTCATCCTCCCACTCGTGAATCGTTTGAGGGCGTGGCACTGTCCTGCTATTTTGATTATTTAGTGATTTTTGAAAATGTTCCCACAACATAGTTTACCAATTTAGTTCAGCTAACGTTAGTTTGCCCAGGGAAGAGAAGAAACAGAAGTGCCGCACAAAAAACGGAATTTGGACCCATATTTACTTATTTACCGCATTCGAAAATAAGGCGAATACTATAGGACAGAAGGAAAGCCTCCTAGCAACCAAAAATACAGCAACCCAGTGACCTCCAGGCTCTAGAATACATATTTTCTTTTGGCATTTTTCTGGTCATTTTAATCAGAGGTGGTAATTAGTCTCAAAGGTTTGAAAGCTACTGGTGTAAATAATTTCAAGCATGAATAAATGTTTTAATTGTTTGTTTTTAATCATATTTACAAAATGTTTTAACATAAAAACATTAAAGCTCTCTGCATTTTTCTATCTCAGTCGGACAGCCCAGAGGAGATGCACGGCTGGATCAAGGCTATCTCTGGGGCAATAGTGGCCCAACGGGGTCCTGGACGCTCTGCAGCCTCTGTAAGGATTTACTTTTTTTTTAGTGGCACATTCTGAGTTCTCATCCGATTTTGTGCTCCTCTGGATTTATTTGCCATTTGTGACGTGTTTTGTAGTCACCCACACAGTCCATGTCCTGCCCAACCAAATTTCAAAATGTCCCTTATTTATGTTGGCCGATGGAACAACGTTCTTAAAAGGGTAGTTCACCCTAAATGTAAACCGTTGTCATTATCCAATCAAAAACTGGCCTCTTGGGCTTTTCACACTTAAAATAGTTAACCCTGGCTCATTCTAAATCCGAGGTAAACGGAATCCTGTGTTATCTTGCTTCACATTTCATATCACTCATAATTTACCTAGGGTTAATAATTTAAGCGGGGTATTAACAAAGTCCTTTTAGGCAAGTCATGCCACTCGGCCATCATCTTGGCAACTTCTCCGGGCAGCTATTTCGGACCAGGCTCCTAGCTAAATGAATGGGCAGAGTCAGAACTGCACTTTCACTGGCCACTGGAACATAAAAGCTGCATGTATATAAACAGCAGTAAAATATAATAAAATCACTGAATAAGTTTGATGACTTTGCTCCAAAATAAGATTTAAAACGCCTTTTCCCCCACAGGTTATACTTTTACTACGTATGTTCAAGAGTTCTCTCCCTCTCTGTCGTGCGCGTGCTGAACAGTTTGAAACATAGTATGTGCGCACTCTTGCTCGCTCAAGATTCCCGGGAGATTTGAACTAATTTGCGCTCGTCAGGGAGCCGCTATCAATCTGCGGGAGACTTCTGGAACTTCCGGGAGACTTGGGATGTCTGATATTTACACAACTCACACATATCAAATCTGCCACCTTTTCAAACAGTAACGTATTTTCCGTTGTCGGAAACCTCAACTGTCCGCATGCGTCGGTTGAACCAGACGATAGGCTTAAATATTTCCCGCCTTGGCTGTTAAAAGCAGACGATTGGCTCTCCAGCGGAAGGGGCGGGATATGTGCATACAACCGCCATCTTTGGTGTTACAGATTTTCCCTATATAGTTGTATTAAGGATTTAGGGCCCTGTGATTTCCGCGATCACGGAATCGTGGACGGAATTGCAGAATTGGCCAATTAACGCGCAATCTAGTGTTAATGCGGAATCTAGTGTTAATGCAGAAATTCGTGGAATTTTACATATTTGGTTTAAATTCTGTTTTTGTGTGGGAGAAGAACATATGTTTGGTGAAAATGCAGACTGTCTGGGCGACACAACCCCCCCACCCTGTCATTTCAGCTAGCCTACAATGACGAAATCAAAACGATGAGAGCATGGCGAAGCAACTCTCCTTTCGTCGGCAAAAAGTTAAGCAACTCAACTCGATAAGCCGTCAGTGCCGAGCCGAGCAGTTTGCACTTGACTTATGCAATGTTTTCCACACATAGACTAATTCACCGCCACGTACTGCGTTTAACACTATTTACAACACGCAGTGAGTGTGTTTGTATTTGTATTTGTATCAACGTTTGTATTTCCCCGCTCTTCCTCCATTTCTCTCTCACTCACGCATCTCTCTCACATACACACACACACAACGTGCACACCGCATCTGTCTATGAGCGCCGAACTGGTCAAAAGCGAAGCAAACTCCGTGAGCGACACTGGGTGAGAGAGAGACAGAGTGTGACTTTATTTAAACTTATATAAACTAATATAATTTACTATAATTACTGGACAGTTTAAAGCTCATAACCATCTTTTGTTGTTACTTGAAGAGTGCAGTGTTATGTTGTATCATGCAGTCCTGAAAAGGCTATTGAGTAAATATCTGTATTACTTCAATAAATTTAAGGTCATTCCTAATTTATTTGTATGTTTTAATACATTTTAATCATTAACTTTAAAAGCACACTCTTTTTACGACTAAAATAACTAAAAAAAAGAATTCCCAAAAATTCAAACGTAAAAAACAGAATTTCGGAAAAAAAATTAAATGGAATTTGGGAAAAAATAAAATGGATTTCATAGGGCCCTATATGAATAGTGTCTGGTATTATTAAGCTGTCGTTTCACACTTGACAATTCTAAATCTTGGGTTAACAACCAAATTTTTATATTTGTGGTTTCGGTGTCACTGATTAGCTCAACGGCTCATTTTAAAATCTTCAAACATTTGGTAAGACATCTCCTTTAAACATTACAATGCTCATGATTACTTTCGTTAACTGTACAATAAGTAAATCCATTTCACCAGCTAATTAGTCCTCGACAGCGATGGCATAGAAATAGACAGAGCTACCGAAAAAAAAGAAGTTCAAAGACAATATTCTAAAGATGGCTGCATGCTTGTTTCTCTGGCACATTAGGTCTATAGTATAACACAAGATGCATCACTCGTATTGTTTTGAATGGGGAAAAGTGTAACGCTCAATATGGCGGAATAAGTCACGCCTTCTAAATAAGAGCCAGTCGCTGATTGGTAAAGTTTTCAGCTGCCTTTAGAAGCTCCTGTTCCTATAGAAACATTTCAGGGATGGCTGCCGAGTGCCGAGTGAAATTACTTGTCTTAACCCAGGGTTAAACGCAGTGTGAAAAGCCCTTTTGTCTCTTGTTCTTCCGTGTCCGTGCCTAATGAATGTGCGCTGTGTTGCAGATGCGTCAGGCCAGACGGCTCTCAAACCCTTGTATACAGAGGTATACATCCTGCAATGGTGAATGCAGCACGTATGTGTTGAGATCAAACTCCTCGCGCTTTGTCCCTGTTTATTTGCACTCAGCCCCCTGCTTAGAGTTTACAGGCTTGTAGACTTTGAACAAGATCTGAGCAGGGAAGAGCTGCCTCACCTAAACAACCCAACCTCGCAGACCAACCCCGCACTCATGCTAGAGTGACCTTTGACACCCATCAACTCCATTCACTCTTTTAATACACCTTTGGTTCATCCATATACTAAATATCTCATCCACTCATCTGATTACCCACACTTCTCTCTAGCTCTCTAGGTCTCGGTAATGCAAATATTTGATAATGGTGATTTACAGAGAGACATTTGAATGTTTTACTCGAGTAAAAAAAAATGTATTCCTTTTTTTAATATTTGAGTTAATTTCTTAATTTTTTAGTATACAGATGAAAGACAATTCTGTGTGCAAATAATGCCAGAGACATTCAAGCCGCTTCTCCACCGAAACAACCATTCGCATTGCTTTACAGTTCTATTCCGTGCCGATCCGGCCCAGCCGGTACGGATACGGTTTCATTTTCCACTGTGGGACTGATGACAGAGCTTTATGGAATGTAATACAAATGCGTCAGCAGAAGAAATGCACAAAAAAAATCAGAAGTGTAATTTGATATGTAGTCATAGCATTTGTACAAAGATATGTTGTAAAAATCTCATCTCAAAGTTTTATTCTACATAGTGGCAACCATGCTGCGAGGTCACATGACCAGCCTTGAAGCAAGTTTATAAACGCATTACACATGAATGCACCCAATGAGCATGAAACAGCCAGCAAATCATAAATAAAAATGACTTGGTTAACCTTTTTAAGGAAAATTCAGTAAAACGTCATAATTTACTCACCCTCATTTTGTTGATTTGAATATGTGTGAACTTCCACATAAGACAGCAAGTCATACAGGTTTGGAGTGACAAATTTCCTTTCTTGCTAAGCTATCCATTGTGAAAAAGAAGTGCACTTAATTGTATCGAATATGCACTTCTAGTGTACTTAAAATTTTAATGTAGATACTAATAATATAATATTAATGAAATGAAGTGTATTTAAGACGTGTCCTGTTTTAAAGACAAGTTAATATCTTAACACACTTTTAAGTACACTTTTAAAAGGTGAACTTTGCAGTTATGCAAATAATGTCACATACATTTTAAATCATTATGTTGTAATAATCTGTTTGTCATGCTTTAAAGAAACACTTTAGCATACTACAGCACTTAGGTAATTTGTTATAATTTTTAACTGCAGTGTGTTATTTGATGTTTCATAGTTTTAAAAATATATTTTAAATGTACCAAATTTAATTCTAAATTCCATTTAAGCAAAAGTGCCTTAAAACTTTACATTCAGTTTGCTCTTATTTTTTATTTATTTTTCCATAATAAGTACTCTTTGTAAAAGTATTCCAAAGTGTACAAATTTTAATGTTAAGGCTTGTTCACACCAACACAAATGTGCGTCAGGAAAATACAGTCGTATTTTTGCATACTATTTGTCTGTTCATATCAGTGTGGAGGGAACAACAATGAAAAGGCAAATTCACTCTAACACCGTGTCCTAACTACACGCGACGCGATAAAATTTCAGCGTATCTGTCCACACAAGACGCGATGCGACTGTAAGATGCCACACATTCAGAACAGCGTGTGAGTCTATGGTGTGAGTCTCTCTGTGAAAGCGCACTGTTGGCCCGCACTCGCATTGAATATGGGTAAGGACATAATCAAATCAAGAAATA
>JAOTRC010000014.1:7147437-7163292 GCA_027497675.1 Cyprinella lutrensis | reverse complement strand
TCCTGTTTTCCCAGGACATGTCCTGTTTTCTTATAACAATATAACAATTTTCTATCCATACAGAGGAGGCATAACCTTTAAATTTATTGAAATTAATAAGGTAAAATTTGAGTAGTGTCCTGGTTTTTGTTAATCAAAATATGGTCACCCCCTACCCAGATAGTTTGAAATCAAGCAGGAATATGGAAAATTAGATCTCTGACAGCACACCTGGAAACTTTTGTGGTCAAAGTTAGGCAACAGACAGCTCTAGGCTTTGTAATGGATCTGTAATGTACTAAACCTATTTTGTTCTGCCGAACACACTGAACAAGCCTCTTCCAATGTGATTACAGTAGGTGTTACCAAACCTTTTTGGACATAATGATTTCCAAATCAAGCCTGGCGCAGTCAGCTCAAATCCATGTAACCCGGCTTTCTGCGTCTTCCCTTTGGCTCTTTAAGTTATCACCTCACCTTTATTCCGGTCACCGTTTGACTGGCCAAAAATAGCTTTATACGTCAAGAGTCTTTGTGCGCCTGAGTTCTGCTCAACAGTTCATCTAAGATCTATAGCCAAAACTCTGTTTCTACTCAGTCAAAAGCTTGTACAGCAAGACATCTCCCATCACATGATGTTATCTACATCTGGAGTTCTTGAGGCTGGACATTATAGAAACCTATTCTCTGAGGGTCCAGATCTAGGTCACATTTTACAGTCTTTGAGCTGTTTTTGCACATTTTCAGAAGACATGAATTTACAGGTTATGCCTGCAGTGCTGAGTTAGTTACATGTAACCTGGATTATGTAATCAGATTTGAAATACTAAGTACTTGAAATTATGTTTTATGATACTCGTAATCAGACTACAGATACTTTTTTATTGATACATGATTTAATGTTATTCTCACAATGACATTATTCATAATTCATTGATTCTCCTTACTACATATTTTTATCTTTTAAATGTTGCTTTCTAAAAAAGGCTACTGCTTACATACAGTACGCCAACACAGGAGAATACATCAATATGCTTCTAAATATGTGAAGTGATTTCAAAATTAAAACCCTCGCTCTGAGTTTGCATGTTTTAATATCCACAGGTTCTTGATCAAGAAATTACAGTGGCCTTGACATTGAAAGTAAATGTTTAAATCCTCCGCACCATGCATTACATTCCTCATATTTCATCTAAAGCTCTTCATTGATACTATTGTGCACTATGGTAGAAAAGTGCAGTAACATTTTTGCATAAGGATAACATAACCACAATTAAATATATAGACAAAGGGCATTTGAAAAGTAGACTGATAAATAAATGACAATGGCATGGTAAGTTAAAAAACTTTATATAAAAACAATTTATATAACCAACTCCTGGCACATAAAACTGCCCATAGATGAAGAAACACCCTTAAATGATGTCAACGCCCCTGTAATGAGAGGACTAGGGGTCTTGCCCAAACACTTACATTGTTGTACGCCCAAATGATCCATGAAGGACATAATGTGTGATATCATGTTTTTGAAATTTCCCGAACTGAAAAAAAAAAACGAAAAAAAAACTTGCATTTGGCTTTAATTGCTGACAGACATCAAATTTTGAGTTAATGGGTGATTTAATAGGCGAGATGATCAGTGGTGTGTTTTTCACTGACTACATGGAGTTTTTACTGCAAAAAGAGTGTCTCTCTCAAACATAAGCTGAAGTAGAAGTAAGGGTGTTATGCTGCATTAAGGCACCACTCTCTTTGGTTTGCCCCAAGTGCTGAGTTTGCATCAGAGGAGGAAATGCATTCCACAAGCAAATCTCAGATGGTGGCATGCAGAGTATAAGAACTGCAAGGAAAATCGTATCCCTTCAGTGCAGTTCTGGGATCAGGCAAAATACCAATGATATGAAAAAGGGCTGATATGCTTTAGAAATGATGTACCCTCGGGATCATTTAACCTAGAGTAGACTTTTCATCACTTTACAGTAAATGTAATGCTTCCAAGTATAAGACAAATTAAGTCAGGCATTATTACTATTGCTAATGTTTTTGGTTAGTGATCTGAACAATAAGTAACATTTAAATTCATTCCACAAGTCTATCATACAGACATTGATGATACCTCAAACCACTTATTTCTCCCCACCAGGTGTACCTTTCTAATAGATTGTATGGTTTGCACTGTGGATGATAAAAGTGGTGAAAAATATGCATAGACTTACACTGAATTAGCAATTAGTATTTAACTTTGACTTAAAATGTAAATATCAAGTCTAAGTTGCTTATTCTTAAGAATAAAAATAACACATAAAAAATCATTTTGACTTGAGGTTTTTAATAAGAAAATAAAATGATTTACAGATTATATTAGAGAAATTAGATTAAAATAAATCTATACAACAATAGACTGCTTTATATTACATCAATGCATATACATGCAAGAGTCTCATTAAACACTATAATTAATCTTCTTGCAAAAATTCCATATCTTGCAACATTCCTATTTTCAAAGAAGTCTATACATTTGCTCCTAAGCACTAAGATAACTTAAAGCTGCAGAGCTGCAATTTAAAGCAGTCTTATGTACCCTTTATAGACAAACCTCATTCTTTACATGGCAGAGAAAACAAAAAGTAACATGGCCTTTATGTCCCCACCTTTGTCCCCAATTTTTGACATTTTTGCTTTTTGGCAAGTGCCTCTTTTCATTCATCATGTTCTTTGCCTCATAGCATTTCGAGTGAGTTCAATTTCACTTATCATTTTCTATAATTTAAGAGATTTAAATTTGATTCTACTTCATTATTAGTAGTTCAATTTTTGTATACAGTATATATATATATATATATATATAAGAACAATTCATTTAAAGTGGTCATTTGGGGCTCCTAGATCCTCCTGGTTGGCCCAATGCATGGCATCCACTGCACCAATAACATATAAGCTTCAAGATATATTTCACTTATTATCATCATCTTTAACATTGTGCTGTTGGAAGATGAAGTAACATGCGGCTGCACACATGCTGTTGGTAAGGAATCATCTCTCTGTTTAAGCCAACAGGATGCGATCTACTAATAGCACACAAACGACATTACATCACAACTGTCTCTAAGTCTACGTGCAATCCTTTATAGTTGGCACAGGCAGCGCTGATGACACAATTGAGTATACATGAGGCTATTGACATCTGTTTGTTTGCATAGTGCATCTACGACAGATTCCCCATTCATAAAAAGAACTGGCCACCTGGAATGTCTGAATTTTGAATCTCCACACTGGCAGGATTTTGTTTATTGCTCTATTCTTTCATTTTCATTGTACAGTATTTTAAATCTGCAAGAACATTTAAAAAATATATAGCTTTAAGATTTGAAATACACATTCAAAACAATTAATTGCATTGCATTTCACAAGGGTTATTTATTATGTGCCCTTCATGTAGAGTCAGAAATATTATAATTACGAGTTCCAAGAATAAATGACAATTAGAAGTCATATTTACAAAGGGAAACTCTGAATTCTAAATAATACAATATTTGCAATGTTGGAATGGACCTGTGGATTTGAAACTTGGAACACTGATCTCATTTAGATAATTTAATTGGTAACACTTTATTTAGATAGTCCACTTTAGACATTCTACTAACTATAAGTAACTTTGCAGCTACATGTCAACTAACTGTCATTAGAGTATTAGTAGAATCTGCCTAATATTTGCTAACACTTTATTGTGTTAGTCCCCCAAAAGACATTCTACTGACTATAAGTAACTTCATTTTATAGTCTACTAATACTCTTATGAGAGTTAGTTGACATTGAAAAGTTACTTATAGTTAGTAGAATGTCTAAAGTGGACAATCAAAATAAAGTGTAACCATATCATTTAATATTTCACGAGGTCAGTGAGTGGAAAGCATATATGCAGTGAATATGCAGTGAAAGTTAACATTTGAAACCTCCTCAGTCATCAGAGATAAATACCTACCAATCTCCCAATGTGATTTTTCCTTGTGGAAAACTTCTCATTTTGCATGAGAATGCATATTTTTCGGACACAGAGCTGCTGAATTTCTGAAATGGAAATGACTGTGAGAATGCCTGAAGAGACTCTTTTCTCCGTACACTATTGATTTATTTGAAAAGATCAAGATACATCTGTGCGTCTTGACATATAATTTAACATAAAATGACACATTGGTTTATTGTGAGGAAACGGTATATGTTGCACATAGAAAGAGTACAATTACTTGCCAAAACAAAAATAACAGAAATAAACCATATTATCAAATCACAGATAAGACATAAATGTATTTATCAAACAATTCTTCATTTTTATAACTATTCTTAACACACTTAAAAAGTGTACTGTAATAATGTAAAATGTTTAAAAGTACATTTTAAAGGGATAGTTCACTTTGAAATCAATTTTTGATATGTTTTAGCCTACCTCAAGGGCATCCAAGACGTCTTTGTTTCCACAGTATTTTCAATTTTGATATTTTTTGGTCAAACCGTTCTTGTCTATCAGTCATATAATTGAGGTTTAGGGGGTCCTCCCCTCAGTTCACCTCAAAGAGCATGCACAGAGAAGTCAAAATTAAACATGATTGAATGACTCGTAAATGTAAGTACACATGGCCTAAGATACGAAACGAGCGGTTTGTGTGAGAAAACTAACAGTATTTATATCGTTTTTACCTCGTGTAACCACAGCCATGTCCAACTGATCTGAAGGCACGGGCGCTTTGGTCTGTACATGCGCCAGAAGTGCTTGCGTGTGTACGTCACTCATTGTTTACAGAGATTTCGGAAGTTTTACCTTTCACTAAACATATTTAGATATATCAAAATCTTCTTCCATTGGTATTTCCTGCATATCTAAATATGTTTAGATCTTCACAGGGAAACGTAATGAAATGTTATGAAACCTGCAAGATTTTCTTTTCAGTTTGTTAAAGTATCACTTGCAGATGTCATGTAGCCATTTCCTGACCTTTCCCAGTGTCCTAGAAGCATATAGAATCATTATTTTTACTTTTCACATAAAACATGACTCGTATTTGGGTTGCATAAATGTGTTACATTTTGTGCCACCTATGATATAACAAATGAAATGTTCTCTCACTTTATACATGCTAACCCCTCTTCAGATGTGGAGCCATATTATGAGGGAGGAAAAACAATTCCATTATCAAGATTCCAGAGTCATGATGGGATGTGCTGGAGGGAATAGCAATCAGTTATATAAGCCCACAAGTTTTTTTTTTTTTTTTTTTTTTTTTTAAGCAGCAAGTTTCTACAACAGTAAAATATAATTCCTATTTACAACCAATTTTCAACTTACAATACTTGGGTTTTCTCAGAGGTTGCCAAGTGTCATTAAGAAAAGACATAAAGTAAGACTGATATAATTCATAATAGCAGAAAGACAGCAGATATATGATTTTTTAATTCCACACTAATGTTGAAGGCGGTGTTTGGTTTGGCAAGCGTGCATTGTCGTTTTACCCATCTGTGTTGCATTATAGTTTTACTCTCTTTTATAACCCAAATAGTCAAGCATCTCCCATAAAGAAAAGAAAAAAAGGTCATAACCAATTTTTGTTTTGGGTCAAGGAGAAATTTATCACAGGGGAATTCAAATAGAGCTGTACACAGACCCTTAGGGAAGAAACCAATATCACACTACCTAACATGGGCAAGGGGGCAGTGCAGATGTGCGTGCCTGAAGATGTTGTGAAAGGAGGGTTATACAAGGTGAAAAATAGTGTTACATGTGCAAAGTTATAAAAGGGTTTGACTCAGACCCAAGTTTTATAAGTGCTTTATAACTTCCTGTGAATTTAAGGATGCATCATTGCCTAGACAAGTTGACCTTTCCCATAAAATCACAATGATCGCATTCATTTAGCTTTTTTGTAAGCAGCGTTAGGCCTGCTGGTGTTTCCTATCTCCTATATAGCTCTCTGTAGTTCCTATCTGAGAAATCATAGAATTCTGTCTGTGGTCAAATATTTTTGTATAAGGAACCTAAAACTCTAAGAGACTGTTGTCTCCTGTGCTAGTTTCTTTTTTAGCTATGTTTTCCGCAGCTCACTAATCTCTCTTTCCTCTCATATAATGAAATAATTTCAAATCGATTATTTCGGTACATGTTAAAACATTTCCTGTTAATTGAAAAGATGGCAACCACTGTAAAAATACTGTGATGGCATTTCTTGTATGATGGGATGTCTGTATGTTTTACAACGTATAACTGTATATTTCATGAATACCTTTCTACTTGAATTACTAAAATCAACTTTTTAGCGTTCAGCTGTTGCTGAAACGAAAAGTAAAAATTTAAAATAAAATATTTTTTCTTTTGGTGTCACCATTGTGCTCTGCATTGGGTTACCAGCACCAAGCGTATTCAATTTCAATTGATTTCAATTTGTAATACCAAATTTAAGATTTTAATAATATTTTGTCATTTTTTTTTACCATATATCTTGGAATATCGCAATAATATCATATTGTGAGTTAAGTATTTTGTATATGTATCGAATCATGACATGAGGGAATCATTACACCCCTACAAATTGGCCACAAAATGTAACCGTGTGGTTTTAGTAGGCTGTCATAGTTCTACAGTGTCGTCCTGGAGAAACTGGTGGTGCAACTAGTGCTTAAACCACGCTTAAATATGCGGCGAACAGACAGAGGGGGACCCAATGCCCTACAGCCCCTGGAATGTGATGGCAATTGGAATAAGGGGAAGCCTTCTTCCCCTAACTTACACTGGGCCTTGCCCCAGGAACGGCCATTGAGCTCCATGCACTGAGGACCGTGGTGTTCAACTTCCAGACACCACTGGCGCAATCCACAATCAAGTCCTGGATTAACTAATGATTAGAATTAGAACTATCTTCAATTTTGTTTAAAAATAATTGGGTTGAATTAAATACAGCCTATTTGCTGTACCATATAATCTGACTGTTTTTTTTGCCATGTTTTCTCTAGGCCAAGAGGACAATCCAGATAGCCTCCGGCACAGATATAACTTCATCGCTGATGTGGTGGAGAAGATCGCTCCAGCTGTGGTTCACATTGAGCTGTTCCGCAAGTATGTATCTTGAATCACATCACACACTCCATCAATCAATGATCTCATGTCTCCAAGAAGACATATTTATCAGGACTAGTTTTGGGTGTGTTCACACTTGTTGTTCCATTCTCTTGCTCTTTTTAGCCTAGGCTGAAAAATAAAATGATACATTTAATCCTGGTTCTCTTAGCATTCACTCTGTCATTTTTAACACTGAACCTAAAGATACAAATCAAACTAACCTCCATTGCACACAAACAAAGTTTTGCTGCTTTTTTTAGGGTCACATCTTGTTTTTGCTTTGATTATATGTCTTTGGTCTGTTTGCATTTATATTTCTGTTAAACCACACCAGAGTTCATTTGGTAGCCCATGAGGGTTTGGATGGCAGTGTTCACACTTAGTCAAATGAACCACACTAACCAGACTACACTAAGTACCAGAGTTTTAACATGCCATTTAATACAACACCCTTAAAATGAAGGTTCTTTATTGGCATCTATTATTCCATAAAGATGATTTATTTATCCATGGAAAATGTATTGTGGAAAAAAATTCTTTAGATTATTAAAAGATTATTCTTCATCCTAAGGAAAATGTTTCTTTTTATAACTTTGAAAGGTTATTTGAGGGTAAATGGTTCCTGGAACCTTTATTTTTAAAGCTGAAATTTCAATTTTGTGGATCTTCTTAATTTTTCTCTGCCTTTATGTGTCAACACTGGAAAAAAAAAATAGATACTGTACTTCCTCTTTATTTATGTCTTTTTATAGCCCTCTATCATCAATATCAAATGACTTCTTCCAAGTGTGATTACATCCATATTCATCCCAAAACTAACATTTTTATCAACCAGTTATTTGTCTCTTATTTTTGTAGTAGGTTGACCTAAGATTGATTGACAAGCATGTTTTTCCAGGAAAATGTTACTCATGGCTAAATCATATAGTGTGCGAGTTGACGCCTCAAGCCCTTTGATAAAATGTTGTTATGGGATGTCCCACATTGTTTTATCCTCAATATACAGAATAACATTGTTATTCTATATCATTGTTATTCTATTATTGTTATAAAAACTATCTGATTTTTTTCACCTCATTGTTGACATTAATTGATTGGATCTCTCTCTCAAACATCAGGATATCTTCATCATTGCATAAGACTCAATTTGTGGAATGCAGAATACACCCAACCTCAATTTTAGGCTGTTGAAATAGTGCAGTGCGGTGAAAAATCTGGAGATCAACCATTATGTTTTAAATCATTTGTCAGAGGAAGTTCTTCCTTGCTCACAAGTCTATCTTGAAAATATAGTTAAATTAAAGATGATGAGTGGTGGTAATTCTTTACTGTTGCTTAAAGTAAGAGGGTTCCGTTGGTTGACGACGAATCGCTTAGAAAGCCTATCAACTTCAACTCTTACAAAACGAGCCAATGGCAAAGAAATGCCATGGGTCTGTGGAATTTGCATAGTGTATCTTCGCCTTACCTCTTGGGTATAAAAAGGAGGATGGCGCCAGTATGCCGATATGTTTCTTCGCTGAAGAGCCAAAACTGAGCTCAGGCAATCCCTGCGACAAAGCGAAAGGTGGCAGGAAAACAGAATGTCTCCATATGTTTTCGCTTTGGAGCCAAGTGCATACTTCACTCCCCAAGCCATTTCTCTCTTACATTCCTTTTTACACTTCTCTCCAGGTGTTGGTGTGATGGCGATCCCAGCGAGGGCACAATCCCTGTGATCTCTGCAGTGATCTGCCAGTGTTTGTGTTTTCTCCCTGGTCGCTTCAACACTCTGATGTGCACAATCGCTGCTTTGTGTGTTTGGGTTTTGATCACGCTAAAGCAGCACTTGTGGATTACTCATGTTTTCATTGTGGGAACATGACCATTGATACACCAGTCGAGGCTCTATGATCTTGCAAACGGGACAGTCTCCTCATTCACACCTCCATCTACTGTTCCCACGGCAGCTGGTACTTCGGCTGGTCACCAGGGTGACCTGAGGGTGACAGTGTGGCAACACCAACTGATGATTCGTTCTCGGGCCACATCCCCCTGTCCTGTGTTGCAACCCACGAGTCATCAGGATGATGCCTCGCGGTCTTCCTTGTCACATGACACGTGCGGGCCGCAGGTTTCATTCAGCGCTCCAGAGGAAGATGCTATGTCAATCGCAGCATCACAAGATGGGCAAGAGTCATCGAGAGATGACGACTTGGCTGTACTGCCCCCTGCCTGAAATAAGGATGCTTATTTCCAAACGCATTTTCGAATGTGTGCGGCCCCAGGATTGGTTTGCAGTGGTTGACCTGAAGGACGCCTACTGTCATATCTCCACTCTTCCTTGACACAGACCGTTCCTATGGTTTGCTTTCGAGGGGCGGGAATACCAGTACGTGGTTCTACCATTTGGGCTAGCCCTGACTCCTCGCGTCTTCACGAAGATTGTCGAGGCAGCCCTTGTGCCTCTACACGGGGCTACACAGAGTTCGCATCCTGAATTATCTAGAAGACTGGCTGATCCTACAGTAGCTCACTCTCGAGACCAGGTTTTTGAACACAGGGACCTAGTGCTCCGGCACCTAGCTCGTCTGGACCTTCAGGGCAACTGGGAAAAGAGCAAACTTTGGCCCGTGCAGAGGATCTCTTTTCTCGTTATGGAGATCGACTTGGTCGCCATGTGTGCGCAGCTTACGAGCGAGTGCACACAGTCACTGCTGACTTGCCTGAGACAGTTTGAGGACAAGAGGGTGGTTCCACTGAATGGAATCCGCAGCAACGCCACTCAGATTGCTTCATATGAGACTGCTTCAGCAGTGGCTTTGCGATCGAGTCCCGAGGTGGGCATGGAATCAAGGCACGCTCTGAGTCCCAGTGATTCCGGCCTGCCGGCAGGAGTGCCCTTAGAATGAGTTTCCAGGCATGCTGTTGTCTCAACAGATGCCTCCACCATGGGCTGGGGCACCATATGCAATGAACATGCTGCTGCGGACTCTTGGAAAGGACTCCAGCGCTTATGGCATGTCAATTGCCTTGAATTGCTGGCAGTACGCCTCACCCTGCATCGCTTCCATGTGCTGCTCAAGGGTCAGCACGTATTAGTCCAATCAGACAATACCACAACAGTTGAATATAACCCCCCCTTCACAGTAATTGCATATTTCCTCTAAACAATGGGATATGCTCCACAGTGTACCTTGGTATTTCTGTGCTAATTAGGAGTCCTTCGTCCATGCCAGTCTCATGACAGGGATCTCAGATTTACGCAAGGCACTGGAAGACAGCTGGGAAGGTGACGTGATTAGACTGGTAACCCCATTTGTCGTCATCTGACGGAACTCGGGAAGACAACGAAAGGGAACATTTCGGTTACGTATGTAACCCTCGTTCCCTAAATAGGGAATGGAGATGTTCAGTCTTCCTGCCACCTTTCGCTGTGTCGCGGGGATCGCCTGAGATCAGTTTTGGCTCTTAAGCGAAGAAACATATCTGCATATTGCCATGTTCTCCTTTTTATACCCATGAGGTAAGGCGGAGATACACAGTGCAAATCCTGCAGACATTTCTTTGCCATTGACTCGTTTTGCAAGATTTCGAAGTTGATAGGCTTTCTAAGCGAAACCCCATATGTTGTCATTTGTTCCCTACTCAGGGAACAAGGGTTGAATACGTAACCAAGACATTTCTCATCGATTTATCTTTAATATATCAGTAATCTTTTTTAGAATGGTGTTCTCCAAGCGGGAAGTGGCGGTGGCCAGCGGCTCTGGTTTCGTGGTGTCTGAAGATGGTCTGATTGTAACCAATGCTCACGTGGTAGCCAACAAACATCGGGTGAAGGTTGAGCTAAAGACTGGTGCCACCTATGACGCCAAAATCAAAGACGTGGATGAGAAAGCAGACATCGCCCTCATCAAAATAGACGTTCCAGTAAGTACTTGTCCATACCTGCTCCTACACTATGTCACACTCAGGACTTTTGGATACCACATTTATATTAAGACTCTCAATCTGTTCCAAAAGCTAGTGTGCTACCTTAGGTAGAATTTTAAGGCACTGCTTCCCATGATAAGGAGGACCCTTAACACAAGACAAGATACCTTTTTTGCACAAATTCTAGGCCATTATTAGATGGAGAAACCAACTCCAGAATGCATGGTAACAAGCTCAGTTGAAAAATCCACTGATGCATGACGCATGAAAAATATCAATTTTAATTAATTCAATACCGACAATATAGCTTAAATCAGTTCATTCCAATCTATTCCAAAGATTATTTAACTTGTCTAGTGTACTTACTCAATGGACAGCTGCCCATCTGGTCACTCCGCTATGGGTCGCCGCCTCCAATTTATTTTTGGGACATGGAAAAAAGTTGCAAGTACAGCCTTATTTATCAGAGCGGGGAAATCTTCAGACTGTAAAAATACGTGTCTGTTGGGTATCGCGACTCAACAGGTCCCACTCCTTGCAACACTTCTGTTCGGTGTCCATAGCTTCACAATGTCACCAGGGTACACCATAGTTTCCCGAAGTATGAGACTGTGTTGCGGAATTGACCACCGGCAACTCTCTCTCTCTCTTCGTCAGTATATTCCGGCTTGAAAAGATAAGACCATCAATCAAACATAGACACTTCATCGGTTTAATAATCTGCCAACTCTTTAGTGTGTATCTTGTGGAAGAACAAAGTCTCTTTTTTAAAATTATTTCTGTTTATTTACTTATGCGCTCAGTGCTTTCTTCCGAAAGCAACGGACCATTTGAGATTACAAGTCACAGTTCAGGGGTCTCATTTATAAAACTGTGTGTAGGATCCTTGCAAAAATGTGTACGTGCACCCGAAAGCCAAAAATAGTTTACGCCAAAAAATATTCAGATTTATAAAACCGTGAGTACGCCAGAACCTGCATAGAATTTATAAATCCCAGTCAGCTGAAGATTGTGCGCACATGCGTCTCCTCCCTGAAATATCCACATATGGAGCTTACAATGCCTAGTTTAAATATGCATATCCTCATCTGCATATCATATGCATATGATTATACATCCACGTGATACCATGTTAAAGGTGCACTAAGCGATGTCACAAGTTTTTTGGCCCAAACATTTTTTTGTCAAAGCCATCTGCGGCAACCTGCTCCACTAAACACAAAAACTAGCCAATAACTGACAAGAAGGCCCTGGGGGTGGGGGTTATGGGTCAGTGCAGATGAGGAGGAGGGAGGGTCTATCTAGCCTCCGTTTTGTTTGAAAATAGTTTAAACGTCAACAAGAAGTTACGTCACCCGACATCACTTAGAGCACCTTTAAAGTCGGCGTTAAACGGAAGTTGAGATTGTCATTTTTTCCTTGTCGTGACGTATATCCAAGTGAAACGGCTTCAGAAGTTAGAAAAAAAATGTAGGGCAGGGCTTGATTTTGTCGTTCGGGAAATGATTGGATTGTTGGAGTTTGGGCGTTGCAAACAAAACGGAGGCAGATTTGAAAGCGATTCTCTGAGAGGCGGTTCACCGATAGCCACACCCTCATTGGACCTGGCCGCACCCTTTCTCCATTCCACGTGACCAAAATAGAAGAGAGGTCGTTTCAATGGGGGAGGGCAAGGTAATGCATTTGATTAAAGATTATAAGGATACATGAATTTTTAAAAAATAATGAAGTGCAAAGATAAATCATTTATAATAAACACTACAATATTACATATAAAAAAGAAGATTTGTCAAATTTGAATTCATGCCGACTTTAAGCTACAAGACGTTAGGAAAATATTCAATGCAGAAATATGTATTTAATCTTTTTTTATCTTTTTTTAGTAGCCTATATCCTTGCTTTGTTTTTGAATGAATAAATGAAATGGTGTTAAATACATTTCAGAGAAAGATTTTCTCAATCTTTTCCACTGGCCAAATAGTATTTTTAATTAATTTATATTTTTAATGGAAACAGATAGACATGGTTGTGCATTATTTGCATGGAACTATTTTCTCAGAAAATCTGCTATTATCATGATTAGCAATGATCTCTAGTTAAAACATTAAAACACAGCATGCCAGAGGGAAAGCATTGCATCCATATTTCTATTTATTTAATATAATTTTTTGTAATGATTTCATATAGTTTAAGTGTTTAACTCCATTAATGAGAATGGCATGTTTAATCTAAATGTTTATATCAGAAGTAAAACATAGTTTAAATCATTCTGTCATTTATTTAAACTGTTATTGAGAACATGTACTGTATTTATTAGAAATCATGAAGATTTACGGTTTTCCTTCATCTGCCGTTAGATTATAGGCTAAATGTGCGTCAGTTTCACTAAACGGCCCAACGCGCGTGCTGCGCGGACACTTAAGAAGGGATGGATATTGGCTTCAAGTGATAAGCTTGGTGAGTGAAATTATATTAGGCTATTATCTTTCTGTATAATTTTCTTTAGATTTTCGGTCTAAAGGTGACCAAAAAGACATTTAACTCCAGCTCACCATCGGTGTCGCCAGTTCCCTTTGTCTCCAGAATGTGCATACGCACGGCTCAAAGTTTGCTTAAAGGTGCGCACATTCTCCCGTCAAGTTTGTTTTTTATAGATCACAACCTTTACGTGGAAACTGGCGTACGTACGTTTCCAGCCCCGTTTTGTGCGTACGCACGCTTTATAAATGAGACCCCAGATCTTTTGGAGTTTTGTTTAAACAAGGAAAAGATTTTAAAAAAAGTCAACGGAGCTGCTATAAAATCTGCAACACTAACGTTCCAATGTGTAATATGCATGAAAGCTCAAATAAACTACATAGGACCTGCAGTGTTGTAAAAAAAAAAAAAAAAATCATAATTTACATTAAGTTTTTCAAACTCACTCTGAGCATTTGTATGTATCTGTATCAAAAATGTTTTTGGTCAAGATCTTGTGTTGACTATGATCTTGTTTAGAAATGGTGGTAGTTCTCAGAGGTTTTTTTTTTTTTTTCTTTTTTTTTTTTTCTTCTTGTGTCAGAGTGACATCGTACGGGAGTTGGATGGCCATGTCCTGAAGTGTGTGAAGGATCAGAATGGAAATCATGTGGTGCAAAAATGTATTGAGTGTGTCCAACCCCAAGCTCTTCAGTTCATCATTGATGCCTTCCAGGGCCAGGTATCTCCACAGACAGTCATGCTTGAAATAAAACCCCGTGGGATTTGCGCACAAAAAAAAAAGGATTTGCCCACAAAATATAGATGAATAATATTGCATATCTGTTAAATTCCTTTAAGAACCTTTGTAGTCTCTTAAGAATGTGCTAATTTAAAGAAGGAAAATAGCAGTGATTTTGCTGTAACATTTATACCATTGTAAATTAATGTATTTTCTGGCTTTATACTATATCATTTAGGCAGGACTGCTCTAAATTATTTACACATGTAGCCTGTTGCTTAAACTACTATTTCTATTATTACTACTAGTTTTAAAGGTTAGCATAACTGACTTAAAAATAAATTATTCTCTAATTTGAGGATGGAAGAATAAGACTAATTATCCCTTATCTAACTGCTAGTTTTTAAGGCAAAAATGCAGAGTGACTAAATGCAGTGTCCTAAATAAGTTAAGATATGGATTAATTTAGGATACATTTAGCTCTAAACAAGGTTCTAGATGGTTGTTTACATTTGTTATGTATTTTTATTTTGATGTAAAATCCCAAATAAAATGTAAATAAAAAGAAAATTCTCAAATTATGCCAAAAGATTTTTCACCGACCCTAGATGTTGGTAGTTAATAAAATCACAAATTTTGTTGCAGATGTGATCAATGTTTTAATCTTCTTTTATTGACCTAGGGATGCAACAGGATGTGTGTCAGTGTTTTATGTCCTTTTTTTGGTGTGTAGGTGTTTGTTTTGTCCACTCATCCGTATGGCTGTCGGGTGATCCAGCGTATCCTGGAGCACTGTACCCAGGAGCAGACCCTGCCCATCCTAGAAGAACTCCACCAGCACTCTGAGCAGCTGGGACAGGTATGACTTCCCCAACCTGTCAGCCAAAAAGGAAAATCTTGATGTTTACCACTCTCACTGCAATTAGGTTCTTATTGTATGGCCTCTTTTCATGTTTTAAAAAATAATTCTAGTAGAAAATTAACCTACTTTGGCAGCAGTCTTCCAAAGGGCTGTTTACACAGAACATGTTTTTACGTTCCATTGTGCTTCTTTGGATTTCTTTGTAAACAGATCCTAAACACACTTGTTTGACTGTTGCACTTGCATATATAGTACCTTTGGCATTCTAAAAACATGGCTCTCATGTTAAAAGTTAGACTTAAAACCTTGTTTAGAAAAAAGACTTTTCCAGTGCTCTGTCTTGCATTTTCAACTAAAAAACATTCTGTATGAATGGCCCCTAATATGAGACTCAACTAATGCTCTGTTGATTCCAGTGCAGTCTGATGACTCAGCATGTTGTTAAGCTAACACAACTCTGCTTTTAGAGTTCACGTAAAGTTACAGTTCTATTTTCCTGTTGAGAAATCGATGAGGGGCATCAACTCAAAGACCTTTTTAAATTTCCGGTTGCTTTTAGTTGATTAAATATTATTTACTACCAGTGTTGTGCAAGTTACTTCCAAACTGTAATACATTAGGTATTACTTGTTACTGTTATTTAAAAGTAATTCATTACCTTACAATATTACTGTCTCAGAATTGTAATGCGTTACATTACTCATGTATTACTTTTGAGTTACTTTCACCAAAATAACTAAGTAGAACTTAACTTTGGGGCTGTAACGATATGCAATAAGAAACCGAAATCGCGATTCG
>JAOTRC010000014.1:6991790-7002795 GCA_027497675.1 Cyprinella lutrensis | reverse complement strand
TATATATACAAAATAGAAAAGCCAGAGTGAACATGAGACTCACATATACTGTTCCACATTGGCTTTCAGTTTATCTGTTGCTTGGTGCTTTGGCTTCTTTTGGACATATTTCCAATGATCAAGTTACTTTGTTTACAAGTTACTCAATATTAACTTACTGTATAATAAGCTGTTGTATGCAAGCTCTTTCACTCTCACACGACTGATATATGTTTCTTTTTTATCGATTAATCAGCATTGATAATTGCTTTGTGGAACTGTCAGTCGCAGTTTTGTTGGTTTTATATAACCTTTCTCTGTTCTTACAAAATGAACTTTAGGAAGTAGTGTGTAAAAGAAATGAAAGACCAAGGTAAAATACATACATCTAAAATGCATGGTATAACATTTTAATGTGGTGGTGCATATAAGATTTACAATGACATTTGAAAACATGTTGATTTTATTTGTCCATTTTTCTCTCTTCATTTCTTGTATGTTATTTATATATTTAAAATGACAAGAAAAATAAAAAAGCATTTAACGTGTCTGTGTCAGTACTAGTGATAAAGTTGAGTTCTTTTACATTGTTTTTTTTTATAATTACTAAAATTTTGTTTTTAATATTGCCTACATAGTGTAATCTACTATTTTTTATATGAAAAAAGGTCTGTAAGGTCTATCTTTGATTACCAAAATCATTACCATAACATGGCCATATGTTTTTAGTATTATCCTATATTTTTAATATAGATGGTTTTGAATAGTCAATGATGTTCTCATTAAGATGTCTGTTCTCATGGTTTATTGAGAACATGTGACAAAAAGGAGGTTGAATGAAAACAGAAAGAGGCCCGTCACTCTTGTATGTCCTCAATAATTAAAGCAAAATAAGACTGACCCCCTTCGCTCTGCTGTGTAGCTCACATCTAAGTTTATTTCCCATCATGCACTTGTCCCACGGGTAGAATGAATGAACATATGTAAACCATTTCAGAGGTCATAGGTTTGCTAGCAGAGTTCACCAGGACTCATATTTTCATGTATGTGTGTGCGCTCATGGGGATTTCTGAGGATCAGACGATCTCGTTTCCCTCTTCAGACACCAATTTCCTGTTTTCCGAGGTCTATGAACAGAGATGAGCTCTTCCTGTGCTGAGGGGCACCATTTCAACAGCAGCATATGGAATTCTCAACCCACACGAGAGAAAGAACAAATCACTTCTGCTGTGTACTAGTATGGGGTCTCACTCGTGCAATAATCATTGGAGAAATCAATGAAAATTTATGAAACTGAATAAACAGATAAAATTAATTCTTGACAAACTAATCTTTAATACTTCACAGAAACACACTAGGCACATGAAGGCTTTGTGTACTCCACTATGAACATATATAGCAGCACTATGATTCATATAATTATTTATTTGAATTTATCTGTATTGGGTATAGAATTTTTCATAAAATTTATATATTTATATGTATGTAGATCAATGACATGAAGTGCATTTTTTTGTGTCAAGTGCATTATTTCCTATGAAATAATTTAATTCATGACATATTTCAGTTTCTTTTATAAAACCTCTTTAGTTTGAATTCATTTTTAGTACATTTATATTATACATATTATTTTAGGCTTTGTTATCTTAAACACCCAAAATGTCAGGTGGTGCAACAGTCCAAACAAATGAACAGACTAAGAAAACTATTTAAAATGGTGTCATGACAATAAAAAAATAAATAAAAAAAAAATCAAATATCAGGACATGATTTTAGGTTTGAAACCTTTCATATAAACACACTTTAAAACACATTGTTCATGAAAAAATATGTATTACATCAGTTTTGGAAACATTTTTTTTTTAAACTGTTTATATTTTATATATTATTTTGATGTCACTTGAAGCATATAATCATTTTTGATTTTTAATATAAAGTATATATAAATAACACAGCCCTCTGTATTGCTTATCAGCATAGTCAAAATATGTAACTCTTTCTTGATAGAGGCCAAAGCAGTCTTACTTCAGAGTAGAGAGTGATTTGACCAATGAGGTGACAAATGCACAGCTACATGCTACTCCACTCACCATAGCAACAGTAATGGCAACCCACGGCACTGGGTAAACTGACCTCATAACCAAACCTAACAACCTATTACATTTCATAATAAGTCAATAGGAGACACCTGTGTAATTCATGATGCACTTTTCACAATTGCTTCTTTTATATCCAGAGCTTGTACTTCTTGGAAAGGTCCACCTGGTCAGTTATTGACAGAGATCATATAGAAGTTTTAAAGTGCCCCTATTATGCTTTTTTCAAATATTACCCTTCATGTAATATTGCTGTTTATGGATATAAAATGTCAGCAAAGTTGACAAATGAAATGTTCATGAAAGTGCATGCATGAATATTATAGTCTCTTAAAAGAAAGAATCAATTCTGAACAGTTGAAATGAGCCGTCAACAATTCCAATCTCACTTCCTATTACATACCTACAAACAAAAAATAATAATTTGCATAATGCCAGCCTATGGTCTTTATTGGCTGCCTGCTAACAACATCTACTTAGACCAGTCCTCAAACACTACAGCTAAGGCCTAGGAGAGTTTGGATGTGTGTTGTCGACAAGTAGCCTAGATGCCGTTTCTGTGCTGCGAATCCACTTTGCACGCACTTCCAAAGGATGGGGACTCGGGCTCAAATTGATACAGAAAAGCAAAGGTCTCAGGAGCTGAAATTCAGATTTGACAATAGAGGCTTTCATACTACATAGTTCGAGGAACTAGCCACCTCCGTGGTTCCCTGAGAATAATGGTTCCCCTAAGAACATTTTCCAGGTTACATTCGCACCGCCAGTAACTCTGAAGTGACGTAAGCAACGCCAACGCTTGGTGGTTGTTGTGACTTTTAATTTATTTAATTATTTTTTAGTGCTGAACTTGAATATTGAACTGGACGCACAACTTAATGACGAACGCAGTTGCCCAGCCCTGTTTGTTTGAACCACAGCGTCAATTGCCACCATTATGTTCTATGTCAAGTTCAAGTGTTACTCTTTGGCGTAAATTAATGCTTAAGGCCATCTGCATGGAAGCTAGTTATTTTAGTTGATAAAGTTTTAAATATGGATATTTTTCATACACGAATGCTTCACTTCAGAAGGCCTTTATTAAACCTCAGAGACGCGTCGAGCACTTTAATCATGAATAGATGTGCTTTGATGAACTTCCAAAAATATACACCCATTCACTCCCCATTATAAAGCTTGGAAGAGCCAGGACATTTTATAAAATAACTGCAATTATATTCCACTGAAAGAAGAATGTCATATACACCTAGGATGGCTTCAGGGTGAGAAAATATCTAGCCTAATTTTCATTTTTGGATGAACTATCCCTTTAAGGTACAGCCTGTTTACTATGGTTAAAGAGAGTGGGTGGAAAATAGTCATGAAAAAATAAATTGAGATTATTTTTGGACCAAGAAACCATGACTGACTTTTTATGGACGTCAGGGGGAAAAATCAGATGAAAAAATCATTAAGCATTTTGTCACAAATTATTGTAATAGCATAATCAATTCTACATGACTAAAACATTTTTAAATGAACCAGTCACACAAAAATGTAAGAGTAAAAATAACATGGAAATTACAGTCAGTAAGTCAAAATGAAAGAATAATTAAATCCCTTTAACAGAATTTTACCCAAATTATCATACAATAGAGAGGATGGCAGTGTGCCCGAGAAGGCGAGAAGGCTCACTGGGGGAAACGCATATTTGCGTAGGCCCCGTGGCCAGCTGTGCGCCAGAGCGTCTGTGCCGAGCGTGCCCTCGGTCAGAGAGTAATACAGGGCGAATTGGGATGAGTCGTTGGAGGCAAACATCTATCTGTGCGTCCCCGAACTGGCCCCATATCAGCTGGACCGACTGGGGGTGGAGCAGAGACTGGACGGAGCCGAGACAGCTCGTCGGCTGCACGGTTCCGCTCTCCTGGAATGTGAATAGCACAAAGGGACCTCAGGTGCTTCTGACTCCATAAGAGGAGGTGGCATGCGAGTTGCGACATACGGCAAGAGCATAGACCACTCTGGTGGTTGATGTACGCTTCTGTCGCTGTATTGTCTGAACGGACTAGTATGTGTTGACCCCTAAGCAATGCACGGAAGTGGTGCAGGGCAAGGCGTACTGCCAGCAACTCGAGGCAATTGACATGCATGAGGCGCTGGGGTCCTGTCCAGGAGCCCGCGGCTGCAAGTCCATTGCACATGGCCCCCCAACCCATGGGAGAGGCATCTGTGGAGACAACAATATGCCTGGAAACTCACTCTAGGGGAACACTGGCCCGTAGAAAGCTGAGGTGAGCTGAGGGGTGAAGAACTGACGGCAGGTCGGAATCACTGGAACTCTAAGAGTACCATGATGCCATGCCCACCTCGGGACTCGATCGCGAAGCGGTCTCATATGTAGCAGTCGGAGTGGCGTTGCCACGGCTGCGGATGCCATATGCCCCAGGAGCCTCTTAAAAAGTTTAAGTGGGACCGCACTCTAGCCCTCAAACTGTCGAAGACAAGTCAGCAGTGACTGTGCGCGCTCGCTCATAAGGTGCGCGGACATGGCGACCGAGTCTATCTCCATACCGGGAAAAGAGATCCTCTGCACAGGGCAAAGTTTGCTCTTCTCCCAATTGACCCGAAGGCCCAGACGGGCTAGGTGCCAGAGCCCAAGGTCTCTGTGTTAGCAGACCTGATCTCGAGAGTGTGCTAGGATTAGCCAGTCGTCAGGATAATTCAGGACGCAAACCCCTTGTTCGCGAAGGGGAACAAGAGCCGCCTCGCCAATCTTCGTAAAGACGCGAGGAGACAGAGCCAACCCGAATGTGAGAACCGCGTACTAATATGCCTGCCCCTCGAAAGCAAACCGAAGAAACGGTCTCTGTCAAGGTAAAATGGAGACATGAAAGTAAGCGTCCTTCAGATCTATCACTGCAAACCAATCCTGGGGCCGAACACATTCGAAAATGCATTTGGCCGTGAGCATCTTGAACGGCAGCCGGTGAAGGGTGAGGTTCAAAACGCGCAGGTCCAGAATCGGTCGTAACCCACCGGTTTTCCTGGGGACAATGAAGTAGGGGCTGAAAACCCTGACCTCATCTTGGCTGGAGGGACAGTCTCGATTGCACCCTTCGCCAGCAGGGTGGCAACCTCCATTGTGAAGCGGACTCCCCTGAAGCAGGGAGGAGACCATGCAAACTGAATCGCATAGCCAAGCCTGATAGTCCAGGCGACCCAACGGGACAGATTGGGGAGCTCTAACCAACCCCCTAAAAACTGATCCAGCGGAATCATCCGAGCCACAGGCGTCCCCCTGGAGGGGCAGTGGGGCAGAGAGATCGACACAGGCGAGGGTGACATAGCGTGTGTGCGTGCATCAAGCTCCACGCCCTGACAAAAGAGACCAGGGAAGGATAAGCGTTGCACCGGGGTCTGTTCTGCCAGGGGTCTGGCGATAGAGGAGGATGAGAGGGGTGTGGTTCGGAGATGGGACGCACTGTCACCCACGACCTCAGAGGCAGAGGAGGATGAGAGTGGCGAGGCATGGGGGTGTCACACAACTGCCATCCAGCTCTATGAGCTCAGTGATGGTGTCAGTTCTTTCTTTAACCACATTAGGGTACTGCCCACCCATGGGTGAGCAGCGGAAAAAAAGAATCTCCCCCGACCCTCCACCGGGGGAAGGAGCGGGCCTGCTACCACCTTCTGAGAAAACTGAAGTGACGCCATCGCTGAGCAGCCCGTCTCAGGACCACCGCTTAGCCTGGGGTTTAGCGGGGCGCGGGGGCTGTGGCGACCTGTAAGGTGCTCATCGCATGCATGGCAGCAGCTGCCTGTCCTGCAGCTCTATAAGACCTTGCCATCATAGATGACAAGAACCTACAGGCCTTGGACGGGTGCTCTTTATTACCGCGAGAGGACGCGCTCTGAGGACACAGTTGCATCGCAACAGAGCGCTCCACCGCGGGAACCCTAGTGCACCCATGGGTAGCTGCACCGTCAAGGGGGGGAAAGGTGGAGAAAGCTGACGAATGCTTGCGGGAGGTCAAAGGAGCCTTCCATGACTTCGTCAACTCTTCATGCAGTTCTGGGAAGAAAGGAATTGGGGTTGGCTGTAGCTTTGCAACGGCAGCCACACCCAAAAACCAATCGTCCAGCCACGAGCGAGCGGGACAGGGCGGAGGATTCCACTCTAACCCGATGCTTATGGCTGCCCGAGACAGCATAGCATTCCCAATGACTCTTGCTCACCTTGTGATGCAGCTATCGACATCGCGTCCTCCTCTGGAGCGCCGAATGAAACATGCGGGACCTCCGTAGGAAGTCCCGCCTGAATCACTGTGGCACTCGCGGGTGTTGCAACACTGGAGAGGGGGTCCGAGGACGTGTCGTCGGATCACTCCACACCGTAACCCCCGAACTACTAGCCCTGTTAGAGGAAGCAGAACGGGTGGTGGATGCGGGGACTCTCACTTTCAGATCATTGAGTCTAGACCTCAGTGTAGCGATGGTCATGTTCCCACAAAAAGAACATGAGTCATCCACAAGTGCTGCTTTTGCGTGCTCAAAGCCCAGACACACAAAACAACACTCATGCCCATCAGAAGATGACAGATATCGACCGCAACCAGAAAAACACAGGCGAGACATCTTTAAAAAGACGCGCACCGCGCAGCTCTTTCAGGAGAGGAAACTCTACAATGCTGAGGCGACCAGGGAGAAAACACTGAGTCTGGCAGACCACAGCACAGACCGCAGGAAAGTGAAGACTCGCTGGGTACCGCCATTACACCAACACTGGAGAGTCGCTCGTCTTGAAGAGGTGAGTCACTTGTAAACTCAGATCTTATGGCTTGTGGAGTGAAGAGATGCTCTTGGCTCTGAAGCGAAAACATACTGCGGTTGCGTTTGCTTCCTCCTTTTATACTCACGAGGTGAGGCGGGGAAAAGATATGCAAATTCCGCAGACCCATGGCATTTTCTTGCCATTGCCTCGTTTTTTAATACTTGAAGAGGATTGGCTTTCTAGGCGAAACCCCCATTCTCCGTCATCCGACGTAACTCGGAGTGACTACGAAAGGGAACTAAGGTTTTTGAGGAAAATATTCCAGGATTTTTCTCCATATTGTGGACTTTAATGTGGTACAGCGGTTTGAAGGTCCAAATTGCAGTTTCAATGCACCTTCAAAGGGCTCTACACAATCCCAGTCAAGGAATAAGGGTCTTAATTAGCGAAACGATCGTAACAGCATGTATATACTTTTTAACCACAAATGCTGGTATTGCACTAGCTCTGTAATGCACCACACCTTACTGTATGTAATCAAGTTGAAAGGTAACATGCGACATATAGGCGGAAGTACAGACTTAGTGTTTACAAAGCGAATGTGCAAAGACTAAGTGAAATGCCCATTACAAAAAATATATATGTTTAAATGAAAGGTAAAACAACTATGTCAGACGATTTTGAAGTCGGAGGACAATTTTTCGCCCTAACGAAACAGGAACCGGAACATGCATGTTACCTTTCAACGTGATTGCGTTCAATCATTTTGCTAGAGTCCTTTGAAGCTGCATTGAAACTGCAATTTTAACCTTTAACCTGTTGTACCCCATTGAACTATAGAAAAATCCTAGAATGTTTTCATGAAAAACTTTAATTTCTTTTCAACTGATGAAAGAAAGACATGAACGTCTTAGATGACATGGGGTGACTAAATTTTCAGGAAATTTTCATTCTGAAGTGAACTAATCCTTTAAGCATCAGCCTTGAAATGTATTATGAATTGTTGATTATGGACTTTCATAATTAGCAATGGAAGGAGAGTTTGTAACTCATGGTAATACTTCAGTATAGTTAAGCGCATCTTCTCAGTGGGAGATCTCACATCAGATTCATCCTTGTGCTGCCTACAGTCAGCTGAGGTTGACTCATGTACTGTATGACTAATCACATGTGATTCAACACTTTTGGAGGGTAGTATATCATTCTCTGTTTTCTGTGGGGATGTGATCATTTACTGTTTTTGCAAAAGCATTACTACCCCTCAAATCTCTAATGCTGATCAAAAATACAGTACAAGGACTGTAGTAATATTGTACATAGTAATATTGTGAAATTTGTAATTTATTCCTGTGATGGAAAAGCTGAATTTTCAGCCTCATTACTCCACTCTTGAGTTGGTGCTCAAGAAACATTTCAGTTACACTTTATCTAAAGATGATGTTGTTACACAAACAAGTACTGAGTAACATCAGTAAACTACATGTACTTATTATAGGGTCAGGGTTTGGTTTAGGGTTAGTTGTATGTAAGAAACGATAATGGCTATTTGTTTATTTGAAGATTGAATGTACTTTCAAATTCCCTACAGTGACACCACGCAGCCAAATCCAAACTCAAAGGAGTTCTGGGTGAATATGCCAAACCTGATGACCCATTTAAAGAAAGTGTCGGAGCAGAAACCACAGGCAACTTACTACAATGTAGACATGCTGAAATATCAGGTGAGAAGAACCAAACTTCAAATAAGTATCGACCACAGACATAAAGGCACCTGTAGTCATATTCGGTATTTGGGTATTTGCCCTAAATCTTATATGAACCATTCTCAATTAGTTTTGCTTTGGGACCCATGTTTTACTAGAGGGCTTTATACAATACAGATTGTTTCAAAGCAGCTTCATGGCGGTAAACATCAAAATAACAATCAGTGATGCAAATGTCATCAAGTATAAGATAAGATTCTGCAGATCTAAAGAAAACAAAACTGTAAATTCATTATCCAGCTCATGTGAGTGTTGATTCAGTTCAGGTATGATCGATGGATACGAGTAAACAAAAATGTCCTTAAAAACAATCTTAAATGAACAAAATCAACATTTACTGTTATTGTTTTTGTGATATTTGAGGATCATCTACCACTTGATTTCCCTCTGTGCATCAGGTGTTACCAAAGGGTCTACAGTCCACTCCTCTAAATCTAGCAGTGAGCTGGAGGTGTGAGCCCACTAGTACCGACCTGAGGATAGACTACAAATACAACGGTGGGGCCATGACTACTCCTGTCGCCCTCAACAATGTTCAGTTCCTCATTCCTGTGGACGGAGGCGTCAGCAAACTGCAGGCTGTGCTTCCTCCAGCTGCTTGGTGAGGGACTCTTCTAGAAATGGAATTCTAGTCTTCAAATCTCAAATCGTCATTGTGAAAATCAAGCATTATGATGGACTCTTTTCATAGACTGTGATGATGCAAATCCACGGTGATCAACATCACAAATCTAGTTTCCAAAAATGTATACATCACCTATAAATTTAAAATTTAGAACGTTATACTTATTATAACGGTATACTTGTTGGTGTTATATTACCTCGGCAGTAAATGAGAAAACTGTGAATTGATGCTGCTGTGAGAGAGTTTCTAATAGAACGGCTGATGGAGTGATGGCAAATTTCTCATCTTTCTCTCTTCTGACTGCTGTAATCATTAATCAATCTCTTGATATTCTTTTCCTCTTTTGGAAAGTTGTGGAAATGCTACCGATTTTTCTTTTGCTATTAGACTAAATGGAATACAAAAATGTAATTTGCTGTCTTCTCCCTACTATGACGATTTCCACTTTTGAGAACCCCCTTAAATGTGAAAAGTGTGCATTGTACTTAAGTTAAAGAGCTTGAAAAATTGTTCTCTGAATAGTTCTAGATTTGATGGAAGAGATCGTTTGACAATTTTATTTCTTTCTAGATGATATACTAATTTTATTGGTACCTTTATAGGAATGCGGAACAGCAGAGAATCTTATGGAAGATTCCTGATATTTCGCAGAAGTCTGAGAATGGAGGTGAGAATCATGATTAAATTTTGTTTATATATACACTGATGTTCAAAAGTTTGTGGATGGCCAAACATACAGTAATGTTTTGAAATATTTTTTTATTTAAATTCAGATATTTAAAAATGCAATTTTCTGTGATGGCATAGCTGAATTTTCAGCATCCTTACTCCAGTGTAGTGTCACATGATCCTTCAGAAATCATCAGTAAATTATTCAATCGCATAGAATAATTTCATATTATTATAAATGTTGAAAATGGATGTGATGATTAATACCTTTGTAGAAACTGTGATGCAGTTTGTTTTCAGTGTTTGATGAATAGAAAGGTCAAAAGAAACGTATGTAACCCTCGTTCCCTGAGTAGGGAGCGGAGACATTAGGTTGGATGGCGACGAATGGGGTTTCACTTGGAAAGCCTATCCACTTAGTATTCTTGACTATTACAAAACTTGAGTATCACTAAAATCGAATAAAAAAAAAAAATAAAAAAAAAAATAAAAACTTGAGTATTACAAAACGAGCCAATGGTAAAGAAATGCCATGGGTCTACGTAATTTTCATGGCGCAATTCCACCCCACCTCTTGGGTTTAAAAGGAGGAAGCCATCAATATGCAGATATGTTTCTTCACTGAGAAACACTTCAACGTAACTCGGAACAACATTTAGTTGAATCATTTAGTAACATAAATGTTTTTACTTCCACCTTTTATCAATTGAATGCATCCTAGCTGAATAAAAGTATTAATTTGTGACCTCAGACCTTTGAACGATAGTGTATATACAGTATCAATAATAAATGATAATACATTTCTTTTCTCATATGTTCAGGTGTCGGATCTCTGCTGGCCCGTTTCCAGCTAACAGAGGGTCCCAGTAAACCCGCCCCTGTGGCAGTGCAGTTCACCAGTGAGGGCAGCACTCTTTCAGGCTGTGACATCGAACTGGTTGGCCTTGGATATCGTTTTTCCCTTATCAAGAAGAGGTTTGCAGCAGGTGAGTTATGCGAGTTACGGCTATTTCAACCCGATCTCACGACCAAGTCGTACGAATTCAACGAATGATTAAAAAGTGGCTAATTCGTAACAATTCATACGACCTCACTCGTACGAATTAGTACGATTTTGCTAAAT
>JAOTRC010000014.1:6768302-6778349 GCA_027497675.1 Cyprinella lutrensis | reverse complement strand
ATAATTTTATTCATAAACAGGTAATACTTTGGGTGCTGAGCTTCATCATCAGGCTCTGAAGCCCACTGAGTTCGGCCACGGAAAGCGGCAGGGTTTGGAAGAGACCGGGGGCAAACAGTGTCACTTCACCAGTCTTTTCGCTTTGGCATAGCAGCCACAAGTGCCTTCTAAAATGCTGTCTTGGCAGCGGTGGGATTTGAACCCAGGCCCACGAAGAGACTGGAGCCTTAATCTAGCGCCTTTGACCACTCGGCCACGCTACCTTGTGAAAAAGTCTTCCATGGGCCATTTTCGCCAACTTTTTCTTTTAACGTCTCTTTTTTTCAAAGAACACTTAAGATGTCTGGCCCTCTTTAAAATTATGCTGGAAACGGTTGGATTCAAACCCCCGCCTCCGAAAAGACTGGAGCCTAAATCCAGCGCCTTAGACCCCTCGGCCATGCTACCCTTTCGTGGGCCTTTTCTTGGCCATAATTTTATTCATAAATAGGTAATACTCGGCCAGGCTACCCTTTTGTAGGCCTTTTCTTGCCCATAATTTTATTCATAAATAGGTAATACTTTGGCTGCTGAGCTTAATCGTCAGGTTCTGAAGCCCTCTGAGTTCGGCCATGGAAAGAACACTTAAGATGTCTGGCCCTCTTTAAAACCTTTTCTAGAAGCGGTGGGATTTGAACTCACGCCTCCAAAGAGACTGGAGCCTAAACCCAGTGCCTGAGACCCCTCGGCCACACTACCCTTTCGTTGGCCTTTTCCTGCCCATATTTTTATTCATAAATGTGGAAAAAATTGGGTGCAGATCTTCATCATCAGGCTCTGAAGCCCACTGAGTTTGGCCAAGGAAAGCGGCAGGGTTTGGAAGAGACCGGGAGCAAGCAGTGTCACTTCTCCAGTCTTTTTGCTTTGGCAAAGCAGCCACAAGTTCCTTCTAAAATGCTGTCTTGGAAGAGGTGGGATTCAAACCCACGCCCCCAAAGAGACTGGAGCCTTAATTCAGCGCCTTAGACCACTCAGCCACACTACCTTGTGAGAAAATCTTCCGTGGGCCATTTTCACCTACTTTTTCTTTTAACGTGTCTTTTTTTTTCAAAGAACGCTTAAGATGTCTGGCCCTTTCTAAAATCTCTGCTGACAGCGATGGGATTCAAACCCATACCTCCGAAGAGACTGGAGCCTTAATTCAGCGCCTTAGAGCCCCTCGGCCACGCTACCCTTTTGTGGGCCTTTTCTTGCCCATAATTTTATTCATAAATAAACTTTTTCTTTTTTTCTTTTCTTTTTCTCATTTCCTTTCCTTATTTGCTGTCAAAATGATGCCAAAATGAATGGGAGTCAATAGGATGCTGGTGAAGTTCTGCTACAATGGCGGCTCCCGCTAGGCTTCAGGTTCCAGCCGATGGATTCCTCCCTTGACTCGGACTAGGAATGGGCAAATGAAGCCTCATGAGGCACTGAGGCTTTACACTGAATGTTTCGGGAAAAGATTTGAAGCATCAAGAGTGTCAAAAACAGCGCCATCTTGTTTGACCTGCCACAAGATGGCGCTGTTTTCAACACTCTTAGCAGCCATGATTATGAGCAGTTGAGTTTGCAGTGCCTTTGTTTTATCCATTAACCTCAAAGAAAAGCCTGACAATGCTAAATATTCTGTTTTCTGATAATATAATTCACATATTAAAGTGTGGGAATAAATTGAATGTAACAATTATATTAAAGGGATACTCCACAGTTTTTTCATATTAAACTATGTTATTCCCTTAATTCCCTTAAGACGAGTTGATACCTCTCTCATCTCAGTGTGTGAATTTAATCGCTCTGGCGCTGCTTAGGGTCATTTTAACTCGCGAGGTACTGGCGTTACAAAGTGCGAGGGAAGGGTTAAGACATTTTAATTATAATTGCATTGAAAATAAATAGCAACTGAATTTAATAATTTGGGCTATGTGTGTGCTCCCATAGTTTAAATCATTAGCTAAGAAAATTTTAATTCAATTTATTTAAACAGATTTGTTAAAAAAATGTAATAACATTTTCAATCAGTTTAATAAAAAACAAAGCAATTTTATGTTTAGTACCCTACTGTACCCTATATGTATATGTACCCTACTTTCATAAAAGTGCATGATATTGACAAAAAGAGTAGTAAAATGTTGTTTGAAGGGCACCGTGTGGGCATTAATGCCAAAAAATGGCACTTGAGTGGCAAAAGGTTGCATTATGTCATGGCATTTTATTAGCATCCATTTGATTACATCCGACAAGCTACATGAGGATGAATTGCATTACATGCCAAGATCATTGCAGAACATATTTCACTTTTATTTAGGAAAATATGTGTTAATTTGCATTTCTGTTGTAATCTTCGTTTGATTTAGTTTGTTTTACACGGCAGATCGATCAAACGGGTGTTCGTGTAGGCTGTTAAATACATTGACTTGCTAGTTTGTGAAGTGTTCATTTTATTTATGAGAGCAAGTATTGCCAGATTTCTTTAACACAACTGTCTACTGTTTCACACACTTTCACGTGCTGCTTCCATCACGCCTTCTTTTGTGCGTACTACGCAACGTTTATAAATGAGGCCCCTAAAGTGACCATAGATTACTACAACACACACAATCACCAGCGAATCAGATCTAGATCAGATCAAAATCTATTTTTTTTTCATATTGAGAACATAAAAAAAGAAGGAAGCAGAGCGCAGTTCGGTCCTCTCGTTGCGGTCCACGCTATGAGTCCACGGTCCACACGCACCACGCACCGTGATGGCGTCACTGCAAAATGCCGACGTATTACAACTTCCTGTTTTGGGAAGCGCTGAGTAGGTCCAGGCAGGGAGTAGGTCTCTTGTTCGCTATCCAGCTAGTAATCTTGAACGGACAACAGGATTGCATAACCTGAGTGTCCAGGTGTGCTTACGGTGTTGAGGAGTAAGAAGTGCAACTTCCTGCGTTTAGTGAAATAATGTCGGACAGTCCGGGTGGGTGTTGTTGTATACGAAAGTGTAGTTAGCTAACTATACATTTACCATGCTAGCTTTAGACTGCTCGAACATAAAAATCTATCTCTCTTTTTAATTTCTCTGAAGAGTTTAGCTTAATCTACATGCCTGGTTCATACTTATGAATGATTAATGCGTTTCAGGAATATATACCGTTATTAAACGGCTGTTTAAACGGTTAAAACAAGGTCACCAGATTGTGTCACGACAGCCTTTGCTTAAAGAATGAATGTTCAGTTTTGCCATGTCAGTCATTCGTAAGTTATTCTGCAGTTGTTTTATTAAAACTTGACATCTTACTTTAGTTTTTTTCTTGTTAAACCATAACCTTTCTTCAAGCCAGAAGGCATTTTTGCTCAGCAATGTTACCACTGTAACATGCATATTATAATAAAATACTGTTTTTCAACTGGACAGATTTGCCTCCAAGTGATGAGCAGAATGTAGAGACACAAGGCTGTGTTACTAATTATTCTTCTGTTGTGATGATGGCAGAACAGGAGGCCAGCCTGTTTAATGACCAACATTTCTGTAAGTAAATAAACTACAAACTTAAATAGGCAGATGTGTTTTCAAAACATAATTTTTTTCCCCTTCTTTTTTTATGTGTATCTCCAATACCCTCTCCTTCTTGTACTCCTTGGTTTTTGGCAGACTGTGAGATGTGTCATCAGCACTTCATAGACCAATGTGAGGTTCACGGGCCACCATTATTTACATGTGACTCACCAACAGCTATGGGCATTCCTCAGAGAGCTCTGCTAACACTGCCGCAAGGCTTGGTTATAGGTCGATCTAGCATCTCTAAAGCAGGACTTGGGGTTTTCAACCAAGGCCAGACTGTGCCATTGGGGATGCTTTTTGGACCTTTGGATGGAGAGGTTACCTGTGAGGAAAAGGCATTGGATAGTGCCTACTCTTGGGTAGTGAGTGTCAACCTTAATGTTTTGTTAATGTTAGAGTTACAAAAGTATTGGGCTAAACATATAATGCTTTTTTTCTCTCCAGATTTACAGAGGCAACAATCAATATAGTTACATAGATACAGAGAGGGATACTCACTCTAACTGGATGAAGTAAGTACTTCTATTCTCTTTTGTTGTGTATTACAGTTTATGCATTTATTTTGTAGTTGTCTCAATCTCGTGTCTTCGCCTTAGGTTTGTGGTGTGTTCAATGAGTGAGACGGAACAGAATCTTGTTGCATTCCAGCAAAATGGACGTATTCTGTTCCGTTGTTGTCGCCCTATTAGCCCTGGGCAGGAATTTAGAGTTTGGTATGCTGAGGAATATGCTCAAGGACTTGGCACCCTCTGGGATAAGATCTGGAATAAGAAATGCATTTCTCTAGGTAAATACATCTCCTGTGTGTAAACGTTGTGCCACATTATCAACAAGTAGGTTTTTTAGTAACGCTTTAGAAAACTGTTCCATCATTAATGAATAACTACACAAGAACAAATGAGTAATGATCTATTAACATTCTAGTAACTACTATTAACTAACAAGAAACTCTGAATAACAAATTAGTATGTAACAGTGCTCCGTTGAATTTGGTAGTTCACTATTAGCTAATTAGTTGCTACTATTTGTTCACACCTCCCAGAGAACTTCTAAGAACTACTATACAGGTTCATAATTAACATGAATAATGCATAATTTGTAATATACATTAACAGTAACCTACAGGTTATGACTCAAGTGTGATAACTCTAGTTCTGTCAGGACCGCTATCATCAAATACGATTGACAATTAGCATACAGTTTGGATTGGCGGTATGGTTCCGTTCTGGGGAAGAACTCTAACATGGATTAGAGCTGCAGTAACGCCCCTTAGGGTAAACAGAACAGTACCAACATGAATGTATGGCAGATATCATTAATCAAGATTTTAAAATACAACATAATTCGAGAATTTATTCTGATTCAAGGGGAATCAGAATTCCAAATGCTGACTGGGGAGAGGACGAGCTGGGGATATGGAGCTCCTGAGAAATGCGATAGAGGCTGATAAAACTGAAGGAGCTTATATATGTATACAGGGATGGGTGTCATATTCCTATAGGTAGACTTGGAGGACGAGCTTGACTAACGGGACCTGCCAGAAGTGACGCTACGCTTGATAGTAATTACTGAAGTCATTGTAAGCTTTTGAGATTTTTGTGAGATTTTGAATTGTAATTCCTGCCGATGGATTTGGTAACACTTTTAGTCAATGCTAGTTTGTTCCCATGATATTCACTTTACTGATACTGATCCAAATCATTAGTAGTTCCTTACGAAGGATGTAGTAACACCCGAGTCATTATTATACAAAGCCTTACAAAAAAATCTCAGAAGCTCACAATGATTTCAATCAATATTAGGTAGTTATCAAGCTTTTCACTTAGGATACTGATCCAAATTATTAGTTGTTCCTTTAGAAGGATGTAGTAACACTTGAGCCATTAGTGGGTTACTGTTATCTTATATTATAAATTATGTATTAATTGTTAATTATGAACCTGTATAGTTCTTAGTTCTCAGTGAGGTATAAAAAAATAGGCTAGTTACTAATTAGCTAATAGTGAACTACCAAATTCAGCTGAGCGCTAGTACTTATTAGTTTGTTAATCGAGTGTCTTGTTAGTTAATAGTAGTTACTAAAATGTTAATAGTGCATTACTCAATAGTGCAAGTGTTAGTTTTTTTATTTCTTTATTCTGTAGCTTTATTCTGTGGCATGTTCTAAAGAATGTTACATAAATGTGCTGTTAATTTGTGAAATTGCTGATATATATCATAAATGAGCTCATTATACAAAGGAAAAAATATTATAGATTTGGACAAAAAGTTGCTTTACAGTTAAAAGAATGCCATGCACAGTAATTTTGATTTGTTTTGACTTTTAGTAACATAATTTGTTGATGCCACAAATAGAACAGTACAAAGATAGAGAGAGAGAAAATTACTCCTAAAATAAGCTATCTCTTCCCGCCTCAGGTTGTTTTTTTTTTTTTTGCTAAAGTTAGCTTCACTGGAGTGGTGCCAATCATTCAGTAAACATTATAATACAGTCTTTAGATGTAGGGGCGTTTACATTTTTAGAGAGATATAGCATGTAGCCTAAAAATAGACTTCAGTTGCATGAATTGTAAATAATTCACGAAATTTACCATATCCTAACTGCGTCATTATTATCTTTACTAAAATTCGAGCACTGAGTTAATCCAGATGATATTCAAGAATTCCTGATTTAATTCACCATAGAGGGAAGCATGTTTTTTTGGGAAAATCAAGCCGTCTCCATTGACTTTGCATTGCGAGAAGCTGCCTCCTTGTAATTTCTGACTTATATCAAAAACAAAACAATGTCTAAAGGCTTCTATGTAAAAAGGTGTACAGCAAACAAGTGAGCAAACAGAAATATGTTTTTTTAAAGCTGTCGACCCCCCAAAAAACTAGCATTTAAGGATCCTGACACTCAGTATACCCTAAAAAATACACTACGCGTGTGCAGTAAACATTTTGTCACTGGTAAATCAAATATCCAAATGTCAGTTTTATATATTATATTTCTGTAAGATAAGCCATCCTCTCGCTGATTACGTTCCCCGCCGGTGGACGTAGTGCTCAGAAGTATCATGACACATTGTGCTCTGTTTCAAAATTGCCTGTATCCACTTTCGTGTCCTTAAAACGCTCGTTTTTTGGGGGGTCGACAGATTATAAAGACATATTTCTGTTGTTTTTTTTTTTTAGCTTGTTTGCTGTACACTTTGTCATATAGCAGCTTTTAGACATTGTTTTGTTCTTTTGTATAAGTCAGAAATGACAAAGAAGTCACACAATGCAAAGTCAATAGAGTGCCGAAGTTAGGCAAAATGCGAAAGTGAGTTAGCATTTTAGCACTTCCGGTTCCCTCGCCCTAAAGTCTATGGGTTTTTTTAATAGGTTTTTGCTAAATCGCCTGAAATAAGGTTTGTGGTGAACAAAGCCTCTACATATTTTCACGTTTGGATCTATGACATAAAACACACAGTTATAACCTGCTTGTGGTTTTTTAAACCTTATTTTGTCCGCTTGTGTTTAAACTTTATTGGCTTCAAAATGTATAATTTTTGGAATAACTTGTAAAGATTTTTTTGATAGACAAAATGTGTAAGGGTCACAACTCTTTGTGAAACACAGATCTTATTTTTAGCGATTTTTCCAAAAGTCTATGGGAAAAATGCATAGCTTTTTGTACGAGGGAAATCATGCGCCGCTAACTTCCGAGTTGTCCTACAAAGTGACGTCATAACTTCGGCACTCTATGGACACCGTTGGATTGCACCCCCCAGTGTGGGCATGGCCTGAATGCACTCTGGTTCCATATATTTCATCATTTCATGGATTCCATGGGAATGTCGTTGCTAGGGTCATGCTCTCCTGTTTGAGCTATTCTTTAGGGAACACTGCCTTTCCATGTAACAGCATATTTGAAGTTAACCTTTGTAATTGTGCCATAAACATTTAAGTTATTTAGCTAATAAAAGTATTCAGGACTTCCATACTACAAACAAAGTGACTTAATACACTGACTGTAATGCATTTGCCGTTGATATCCGTCATGGCTTTTGGCTTTCCAGTAATATGATTTATTGTTTTAGGTACAACTGAAGAACAGGCGACTCAGGTTTGTCCATGTCCTCATTGCCAATACTCCTTCCCAACTATTTTTTATCTGCATGTTCATGTGAAGCGCTCGCATCCCGATCAGTATGCGCACTTCATGCAGACAAGTCCGCTTGAGTCCGAAGACCACTCAACAGTTATAGACATAGACCAGTGCCTTCTGGCCTCAGACGCAGCTCCTCCGACCCTTATGCAGCCAATGACGGAAAGCTGTCAGGGTGACATTTCAACCCTAAATGGACAGCCCATTCCTCACTCAGAAAAGTCAGACTGCGCTGATTTGTCCGAAACATGCAGTAATGGTTTGAGTGACCAGGCAAATTGTGCCACTGAGATCTCGGATGAAATAAATAAATGCGGCGAGTGTGGCCGGAACTTTTTGAGATCTTGTCATCTGAAGAGACACCAGCGCACGATTCACTCTAAAGAGAAGCCTTATTGCTGCAGCTATTGTAAGAAGTGTTTTAGTCAGGCAACAGGTCTGAAAAGACACCAACAAACCCACCAGGGGGAGGAAACGAAAGAGAAAGATGCTGACAGACCTTCGGGCGTATACCCTTGCACCAAGTGCTCCTTTTCTTTTGTGGCCAAATTCAACTTAAATCAACATCTTAAACGGCATCACCACGGAGAGTATCTCAGATTAGTTGAGAGCGGCTCGCTCACAGCAGGGACTGAGGGTGAAACGCAGATGAATTCTGACAAGCATGACCCAACCTATGAACCTCCTGCTCGAGTGAAGAGGTCTGCAAAGAGAGGCAGTAGTTGTCCTAAAAAAGCGACTGTTGGCCGACCAAGGGGCCGACCACCTAAAAACAAGCAAGCGGCGGTTGAAGTGCCGAAGATTTTACCCAACTGCACTGAGTGTGAACAAACGTTCTCTGATTTGGAGACATTGAAAACTCACCAATGTGCTGGGCAAGATAATAATGAGATGGGAGAACCACAGGAAGCGCCAGCTTCCCAGCATATCTGCGGTGAATGCCTGAGAGCTTTCGGGAATTTCGATATGCTCAAAGCCCACGAGTGCATTCAGCAGGGAGACGGATCTTACGGTTGCCCCCAATGCAACCTTTACTTCAACCGTATGTGTAACCTTCGTCGCCACGAGCGCACGGTCCACTCCAAGGAGAAGCCCTACTGTTGCACCTTGTGCCTCAAGTCCTTCACCCAGTCTTCTGGCTTGAAGCGCCACCAGCAGAGCCACTCACGCCGCAAACCCCACCGGCAGAGCTCGGCCCTGGTGAATGCCTCCATCTTTCCCTGCACCTACTGCCCCTTCTCCTTCACCGACGAGCGCTATCTTTACAAACACATCCGCCGTCACCACCCAGAAATGAGCGTAAAGTATCTGAGTTTCCAAGAAGGGGGCGTGTTGTCGGTTGAAAAGCCTCACAGCTGCAGCCAGTGCTGCAAGAGCTTTAGCACCATCAAGGGCTTCAAGAATCACAGCTGTTTCAAGCAGGGGGAGAAGGTGTATCTGTGCACAGATTGCGGAAAGGCCTTCAGCTGGTTCAACAGCCTCAAGCAACACCAGCGCATCCACACTGGAGAAAAACCTTACACGTGTCAGCAGTGCGGAAAGAGTTTCGTCCACTCCGGGCAACTGAATGTGCATCTCCGCACACACACGGGTGAGAAACCTTTCTTGTGTTCACAGTGCGGAGAAAGCTTCAGGCAATCAGGAGATTTGAGGAGGCATGAACAGAAGCATTCAGGCGTTCGGCCATGCCAGTGCACCGATTGTGGGAAAAGCTTTAGTAGGCCACAAAGTCTCAAAGCTCACCAACAGATTCATAATGGCACCAAACTTTTCCCCTGCACACAGTGTGGAAGAAGCTTTACTCGGAGATACCACCTCACCCGGCATCATCATAAAATGCATTCCTAGATAAAATAAAAAAGAAAAGTTTGTTGCTCCTGTTTGAAGAATATCTTTAGTTCTGTTTTAGACAAAACTATGTTGCCAATGGAAAGAGTCTGTTCTTGTAAAAACGTTTAGACAGATCTGAACATGGCATTTTTGAGTATAACGTAAGTAGGCATGAATCAGATGTGAAAAAGTCAAAACTATATTTTATTAATGACGAAATGTTTAATTGTTGAACAATGTCCCTATGATCGTAGTAAAAAAAAACGTTCGATTGATGTGTTGCAAGATGTTTTCTTTTTTTGTCAAGAAACTTGGAAGATGGGAAAATTTAAGGTTTTTGTTATTCCAATTATATTCATAGCCAGAATTTTTTTTACATTACATTTTTTTTTACAAAAATCAGAGCCCCTAAGTATGGAAGCTTGTTTCCGCCACTGAATAAAAAAAATAAAATAAATAATTGCGACTTTTTATCTCACAATTCTGACTTTTTTTCTCACAATTGCGAGTTATTAAG
>JAOTRC010000014.1:6108785-6124424 GCA_027497675.1 Cyprinella lutrensis | reverse complement strand
GGAGAAGTGGAACAGCGAACATTGAAGAAGCAGCCAGCAGTTTCCTCCTGATTGCACAACAGGAGAACTGGCCCCAATTGAACCTGCAGGCTTTTTTCTCCATTCTGTCACCTGATGGAGTTCAGGTTCCTCGCCACGGTCACCTCTGGCTTTCTGAGTTGGGGACACTTTACTGAACATTGACTATTGAACTGGACGATGACATCAAATTGAACTAATTTAATAATTAATGATAACTGAATAAACACTGAACTGACTTAAGCTGAAATGCATACTTTTCCTGTTGTCACTACACTTTTAATAGTTGCTTTGAAATAATCTCCCAAATAAATAAAGGGGACTTGACTTGAACAGTCTCATCTACCATGACTTTGGTGGAGTCTTTCTCACTATGAACAATTATGCAAACAAAACCACTCTCCCTCTTTACATAAAAATGACTTGTGTTGGATCAGAAATCACATACTGGCTGTGTCAAAAATCTCCCACTACTCACTATTGTGGACTATATAGTGAGCTTGCCATTTTGCAGTGCTGTCTGAATGTTTAGTGATGATTATTATACCCTAGAGTCCACTCAATGTATCCCAAAATGCATTTTGAAAAGTAGTGTTCAACCAATGGTCACTAACCCAAGCCCCACATACCATCATGCATTGCGCTGATCGTAAAAAAGACGGACGAGCGACAGCAATGACGCAATCGATGGCGCCGAGAGACGATCGAGTAGTGTCCGAAAGTGGTGTTAATATTATGCTGGTGAGCTCACTATATAGTGCTCTACTCTCTACATAGGAGGTAGGGAGTAGTGGTTTGAGTGGAGGTACTACATTAAATTTTAAACAATATGAACAATTGTACTGTAGTATGAACACAATTTTGAAAGTACTACATCCACCATGTTTTCATTGTCACGTGACCTACAGCTTGAGATGCGTCGCTTCATCTCCATTCAGAAATCTACACCTGTGGCCCCATGGGAAAGTAGTGTCCATCGAAAACACATTTCAGAATCTAACTGGAAGCAGCAGGTCATCTGAGGACTTTTCGCCTATTGTTTTATAAATACTATTAAATTCGGACATACTACTTGGCTCACCTATTACCATATACAGTATGGAAGTAGGCATTTCGGGTGCAAACCAAATATGAGGGCACACTTTTTTTTGTAATACAATAAGGGAATAGCCAACACCATATCCTATGACAAATGACTTGCTGGGTTGCAGATAAACTAATGATTTCAGCAGACATGGAAAACAAAAGACAAAGACAGAGCTTTTTAGATTGGGTTTCTATTTCAGACATAAAGGTTAATACATTGCAGTTTTAGTGGCGACAGTAAAGCTTGAATAAGCATTTCAAACTGCCATTGTTACAGAATTTTCTAATTGAAACATTCCATGTGCCAAATTACAACCGTTTTCTTTTTAATCAAGACCAACTGTAAGTTTAATACTTGATGTCCATAGTCTAACAACAGATTACTGTTCTCAAATATCCACTGCATTTTTTAGTAGCAATGTTCACAGAAGGATATCAATCTTTAGAGGATATAAACCCATGACAGTGTCTACAGTATAGACATTTCTGACATGCTCAGCTTACCAACAAAATCCTGGTCTGATACTAGGCACTGGTAGATCTGTAGTCTAAATACAATACTTGGACTGTAAAACGGATAAAACACTGCCAGACCGACTAAAATACAGAGAGAGATTAAACAAGAGATCTGCCCTTTGGAATATTCAGATACGGTAGTGAAAATATGCTATATGCTGACAAAACAGAGCTATTATAGGCATTTTAACTAGGTTTGTTTCTTATACAGTTAAACAAAATAAACTCTCCAACATGGGAACCATAACACATCGAACCAATAAAGTGTTTTCTTCAGCTGTCCTCTAGTAAAGTAGTTCCTTCAATATTACTGCAATCGCTGACTCTTACAAGTACACAATTAAAACCCCCTCCCTTTAGAAAACAAAAAAGAAAGAGATTGTTAGTGTGAGCAAATTGAAATCCACGACTTGGTTGAACTTTTGGCAATAATTCATTTTCTACAAAAAAAATGCAGATTGTAAACAATATGAATGGGCTCACAAAGATGAAGAAACAGAAAGGATTATTTAGTTTCTTAACAGCAAAATGAGGGGAAAATAAAGAAAATCATGAGAAGGCAGCAGGAATTTCTTAATGTATGATGGGAAACAACTATGAATGCTGGTCCCATCCTTCAGAAGCAAATACTCAGGTGTCTTAACAGCTAGTTAGTGGCGTAATTCTAATTACAACGCGAGAGAGAGAAATATCTGTATGTTTCTTCCCCAACACACATTTCCCATCATCCCTGCCTCCATTGTTCTCCTCTCAGGTGAGCTCAGATTGCAGTTGGTGCTGTCTGTGCAGTCAGTTCACAAGATAAGACACCTCCTCTTTCTTTTCTTCACAGGAGGCGGGCACAGGACCGCACGGATGGCTTCATCGAACACCGTCTTAAGGCCGCGCTGCGTTAAGGCTGAGCACTCCAGGTACTTCACAGCTCCTGTGGCCGAAACAAAAAAGAAAACCTAAAGTGGAACCAGACAGCTACGGCTGGGCAAAGTAAACTCAACCACGGATGAGCACTTTACAATTGAAAAATGGAGATTTTGAATTGAAGATGAAATAAAATCGATGCATCAGTATTGTCAACCCAGCCCCAATATACACACGTGTAAAGGCCAGTGAATTAATATTGAAGTGCTGACCTATTTCTTTGGCCATAGCGAGGCCTTGAGGGTAGGTGATGGGAGTGAGCTTCTTCTCCTTCAACTTTTCAATGGTGTCCTTGTCGTCTCTCAGATCAAGCTTAGTCCCAACGAGAATTATGGGAGTGTTGGGGCAATGATGTCTGACCTCTGGATACCACTGTTGAGGAAAAAGTGCCACACGTTGAGCTTTGGTAGAGAAAAAGTGCATAATATACATATGCTATATTCCAGAAATATTAACAGCATGCTAGTGTGCAATTTCCTAACCTATGTTTTACAAATGTCACTTGATCCTTTGAAATGGACGTCGCTGGACATTTTACAGACATAATAGATTAAAAGAACCTTCCGTCTGCTTCATTACAGCATCAACATGCTATTTTGAGGCTTTAAAAATCACATTTGCTCAATCCGTCAAGCCAGACGACTATTTTTAGAGCTTCTTCCTCTTTTCCATTCATTGCGATCATTTCGAAAGTAGTCTACATTGACTAAAAGAACAAAATATCCAAGGGCTTGCTTACCTTGGCACGGACGTTCTCAAACGAGGCTGGACTCACAAGAGAGAAACAGATCAAGAACACATCCTAGAAGAAATGAAAAACACAAATCAGACAAAATCCTCCTTTTATTCCATCTTATATTCAACTATTTTTGATTAGAATTATATGACTATCTGTAAAACACAGCATTGACTAGACTGTTGCATTAATGAACTGTAAATTGACTTCACTTGTTGCCCAAGTGAAACAGAGCAACAAAAAAACACAGTGAGGTTTGTGCCTAGATGACAACAGCAAACAATTGAGCCATTCATTCTCACTGTCTTAGTAAAAGAGTCAACGACCACACAGAGCAGCCATTAATGCTCTGAGCAACATAAGAAATCACTTTAGCCTGCCAGGAATCAAGACCTGGGCTATTTTTAAACATTTCACCATCCTAAGTCTTAGTGTTTATCACACGTCCTAAGCAGTATGTCATCAAACTATTTAAGATCCTTCCTGCTCTCAAAACTTAAAGTGATAGTGTATATTCAGTCATTAATTACTCACCTTCATGTTGTCCAAACCTGTAAGACTTTCATTCCTCTTTAGAACATCAGTGAAGATCTTGATGAATCCTGAAAGCTTTCGGTCCCTCCGTTGACCGCTACGCAACTACTTTGCTACGCTACGCACTTTGATGCTTCAAAAGTTCATAAGGAGATCATAAAACTAATCCATATAAAGTGATCATGTCTTCAGAAAATTCAAACAAAACCGCTCAATTCATATGATGAACAGGTTGAATTTATGCTCTTAATGACAAATAAACATTCATCAAATTCTCTTCAACACATCAGTCGTTTTTGCTTGACGTGCGAGAACTGATTAGATCTACTCTTGTGTTACGCAGCCGTTCGAGCTTCAGAAAGAACCAGTGAGGTTTGTTTTCGCGCACCTAGCAGGTTCGGGTGAGCTTCTGTTTGTTCGCTGATCAATGTTTAAATGTGAATAAAAGCCTCAATTCAGTCTGTTCATCATTTATAGTGATCGAGTCTCTTCAGAACATTTGGACTAAACTGCTCAAATGAACAAAAGTCTCACAGGTTTGGAACGACATGAGGGTGAGTAACTAATGACAGAAATGTCATTTTTGGGTGAACTATCCTCTTAAGGCAAAGAGTCACAATTCTCAAATGTTATCCAAATGGCTTTTTGCTGTAACACAATTAGATAATCGTCTTACAGCAAAAAGCCATATGGATAACATTTTGGAAATAATGGGTCCACTGATAAGACTCAAATAAACATCTAATTATTTATATATTGCGATACACCAGTTTTAGCTCTATTATTAATGACAGACAGTACCGTCTGAGGGTAGGAAAGCGGTCGAAGTCTGTCGTAATCCTCCTGCCCTGCTGTATCCCACAGTCCCAAGTTCACCGGCTTTCCATCGACCATCACATTGGCAGAGTAATTATCAAAACTGAATGAAAGTAAATAGCATATATTTCAGAGACAATGCAAACATTAAAATGAATGTGAAATGCAGCTTCAAATCTGACATATTTATGAATAAAAAGATTATTTCATGGGGAAAAAATTATTTTTTATCCATTGGGAAGTGACTACCAGGCAGATGAAGGGGAGGTGTTAAAAAAAAGCAATTAAAGTTTTAGTGGTGGAGCTAGTTTTTTTTTTTTAAGACGAGGACTGTAGATTTACAAAGCAGATGTTGGAATCAAGAACAGAAACAATCATTATTAGATATTAGAAAACCATTATTTTATATTTAATACTCTTATAATTAATGTTTTCTGTTTTACTTTAAAGAGACAGTTCACTCTGTAAAAAAAATAAAATAGAAACTTTCAAGATGTATGATTCTCAATCTGTCTGCATTACACAGAGGGAAAATACTTTGAAGGACATTAGTTTGAAAGAAATGTTGGCGAGTAAATAATGACAGTTTTCATTTTGGTTGAACTGTCCCTTTAAGAAACTCAGGTTAAGAATGAGGTCGCCTTACACAGTGGGAATGTACTCCCCAGGAAAAGCATTGGTGGTGTAGCTGATCAGAAGGCATGTTTTTCCCACAGCCCTGAGGGAAGAAATAAAACATCTCAAAAATCACCAGAACATCTGATTGTGTGATATAAATTGATGCCATCTTCTATATTTGCTTTTCATTAAAACAATGATTCATATCCCTATTAAAATGAACTAGGGCAAAACATTATTTTAAACATGACACTGCATATGAATAATAGAAGTGGGTTTGGTTGACCTTATTAATCACTCCAGCACTCCCACACATTCAGACAGCATTTGCTCAAGTATACTGTATGACGTAACATTAAAAGGAAAACTGGGAAGGGCTAACATTTGTTTAGCAACACCAAGCGAAAAACACTAATAAAATAGTTTGTTCACAAGTTCACAAGTACACGGACATTCAAAAGCTTAAGTCCAGAATCATTCACAAGTACTTTTCGCTGCTACAACATAAAGTGGAAAACAGATTTAATGAGCTAACTATATATAAATGGGAACTTTTATTCGTCTCTGTAAGCTAACGTTACCTCTCTCATATGTAACTATATAACGTTATACACAATAAGTTACATAGACGTGATTTTAAAATTTCTGTGAGCTAACGTTACAACACGCACGAAAAGTTCCAAATCAAAGGCCCTCAAGTTACCTAAACTCAAAACACAAGAGAGGAAACCAAGAAACGGCGGATACCTGTAAAACATAATTCCAATACAAATATAATACTGAAGAAAATGGGAAAACTCACCCGTCCCCGACGACCACACACTTTATGGCCTGCATCTGTGTTCACTTAGCACGCTATCCCGCTAGCTTTATCTGTGAATGAATTAATAAAAGCTGACCTGACCGGGATAACCCGTCCTAGAATTCAACACGCACAAAACAAGAGATGAGACGATAAAAGTTGAGCGATAACGTGAATTTTCGCAAAAACTCGACAGAGTAAAGTTAGTTAGCCGACCGCATTCCAGGGCATTTACTTCTGTTGTTGCTGGCTGCTCCAGTTAAACAAACAGCCACCACCCTAAAATCTCAGTCAGATCCCGGTCCACACACACACACGCACACACATATCCCGACCCGTCCCAAACAATAAACACACTCTCTGCTGCCTCTTGGTGGACTGGAGCGGCTCAATCGCGAACAATACAGTTCAATTATGAATATTATCAAAACTTTCATGCCTGGCATAAACGGAGGTAACTGTAGTTAACTTAGTGCCTGATACAATTCCAGTAAATGCGGTGTAGACATCTATAGGCTATAAAACAACAGATTTAACATAACATGTAAAAACTGCATGTAACATCTCCCCTTTAAATTGCTACTTTGGTCAGTTCAAGAATAAAATGCGATTTTATATTATTTATTTTCAAAAAACTTAAAGAGCAGTTTCAAGTTGTATTGGTCAACTAGTCGAGGTTCATATGGGATTTAAAAATAATTAGTAGCCTAATAAGTAATTATAAGTAGGCCTATGTGTTCGTTTGAATTGTCTGAGCAGCTCCAGAAGCAGAGTTCTAACTGTGGTGACATCATCGTGGTGACCATGGTGACTTGGCAACTGTAAACACAAACTTTGACTTTTTGGTGTGTTATTACTGCATAGATTGAACAACTATTGAGACTTTCTGGTGATATTGACGACGAATATTGAATTCAGCTGCAGCAATTCGGTGCCCACAATGGTGTTCAGACAACTGTTTGGGTGTTTTGCTCACTTCTTGCGCAGAAGGAAGACAAAACAGCAGTGTGCAGAGCAAGAAGTAGCGGCTGGACATAGAGAAGATGGAGAAAAGAAAAGGAAGGAGAGAGTACGGAAGATCAAAAGGCCAACACCACTTCTTGAAGAGGTGAAACCTCTGCATTCAACAATCAGATCTTCCTTCTTAAAGCCACTAGAGGGAGAAGTCGCAATGCTGCCACGTGTCTCCGGACACCTCACTCTACCTCGCTTCAAACCTCTGCCGCCAGTGACTAAACCATCCGTTCATCCTGAGAAACCAATTCCAGCACCTGAGGGTGAGTTAACCCTGCTATATTCTCCGCTTCCTCCGCAAGTGGATCCTCCTAAACCTTTGGTTGCTCCTTCATGTCCAGATGAGGTTGTTTCCTTCCGACACTCTTCCTCCAAGATGCATCCATTTGCTGTTCCTCCACGTCTCAGTCCAGTACCTGAGCTGGATGAGTTATCCCTGCCATATTCTCCGCTTCCTCTGCAAGGGGATCCTCCTAAACTGTCTGCGGCTCCTTCATGTCCAGATGAGGTTGTTTCCTTACGACTCTCTTCCGCCAAGATGCATCCATTTGCTGTTCCTTCAAGTCCCACTCCAGCAGCTGGTGCACTGTTCTCCAAACGACACTCTTCAACCCATGTGCGTCCTGCAAAACCACACATGGTTCCATTGGCGGTTCCTCCACGTCCCACTCCAGCACCTGATGAACTGTTCTCCATCCGGTGCTCTTCATCCCAAGTGCGTCCTCCCAAAGGACTTCCTCTGAGCCCCTCTCATGCACCTGATGATGTCGTTGCTCTGCGACGTCCTCCCAGCCGGAAGCCTCAGCCGTTCACTTCTTCTCCGTTCGAGACACCTCCGCAACTACTTATGCTGGTTGACATTGAGGATGAGGAGAACGTGTACGTGGAGGACACAGGGAAGACCATCCTGGCCAGTGACTTACAGTCGGAATGCTCCCCAACACCAACGAAGGATGAAATTAAACCGAGGAAGAGGTTTTCTTGTTTGGAGAAGGACAGAGAGGTGCAGGCGGAAGCGTCGGTGAGTGAAGTGGAGGAGATCAAGCGATTTGATGAAGAGGACCACTGTGAAATGGGAGACTCCAAGGCCATACGAGGCCATTCGGATGAGGCGTCTCGGATCGATGAGCACATGAGGAGGCTCTTCTGTGTTGTCTCTCCTGATGGTCCCAAGAATGAGACCCAGCAGAAGGTGAACGTCAAGAAGAGCAAAAGAAAAGTGCCACATTTTCTGTTCAACTGGTCAGAGGAGAAGGCCAAGAAACAGGAGGAGAAGAAAAGAATCAAAGAAGCGAAGCGAAGAGATTAAGAGTTGCTGCTTGAACAATCCGAAACTGAAGCTCCTCCTAATGCAGATCATCATCCCTCCTCACCTTTAACCTGTGTAAATAAACCTGTGTAAATAAACCCTTGTAAATAAATTAGATTGCAAACTAAAAGTTGACTCTTCCTGACTATGAAAACATAAAACACATGTAATACGAAGTGAATCAATTTGAACTAATTTGAATAAGCTAAAGGTTGACCTAGAACAGCAGCAGAGAGTGAATCATTCAATGCAGTTCAGAACAGTGAAGTTCACAGATGTGATCCTTCCGATCCATCGCCTCCATGTTTATCTTGTCATGTTTCTTATTGTTGGCAACAATTGCATCAGGCCTCCCTCAAATTAGGACTTTTTTTAAATTAGGTTTTAGACTTTAACTCTGTAAATCTTGGCATATGAAATAATTGTTTTTAATGATTTATTGAACCTTTATTGAAGTGTCAGAAATGTTTCCTAACTTGATGCATTAGGCTTTTATGGCTCAAATATTATATGATCTAGGAGAACATTGGTGTTCACACCAGGAGAGAAAGCAATTTTATTCAGGGTCCCAAACTTTTGAAAAAAAGATATGGTGCTTTTTATGGCCAAAAAGTAAGATGAAATTCTTGAAATAGCCTGTAATGTAAATCAATGAGATTGTTTTTAATAACAGTATAGCAGACTACTTACATAACATGCAAATAAGTATCAGTTATCACTATATTCCAAATAATGTCTCAGTACGATCATATTATAATACTCAGTTTTATGATCAGAGGTCAATATTTAATGCAGTGTAATTCAATGGTAAAATCTAATTAAAAAAATGTTTTTATTGGTAATCAATTAAGCCATAGTTGCTTCAATCCAGTTAATCGCCATCTAGAAATAATATGAAATGTTTTCTTATATTTACTATATATATATATATATATATACATATACATAAAGATAGCAAAAAGCCACAACCTAAAGATGGACATCTTTACAATTCTACCAAAAAGCCTTTTACTTGCTTTCAAAAACAAACAGAAGGCATTTACGACAGTTTTTTCAGCAAAGATGATCATTCTGACAATTCAGAGGCTTTCAGATATCCTGATATCCAATATGATGCAATAGAATTTATAGGGTTAACTATTAAATTACATTAATAAATTATGTTTAAGTAAATTATTGTTTGCCAGCATTTTGGGAAACAATTTAGTCGAGGTTGAAGGGAGTTGAAGGATGATTTTAATGTTTCATTTTTGTCGTGGAACATCATATTAGAAAGTCACAGTATAGTGCTTAACTCTTAGTGCAAGTCTACTGTTTATGATCTAAAGACTGGTTAAAAATAATACATATGCTACACAATTAATCATAACTAATTATTTATTTTGTTGATCGGATGGCAGTGAAGTTTGCCACAAAGCAGAAAATACTATTTATCAGCACTAAGTAGGCTATTCTCTATTTTTTCCTGTCAAAAATGTTTGCTCAACCTTATCCAGAATAAACGCACCCAAATCCTTTTTTAAAATAATAAAAAATAGAATTTTATTTGAAAAGCCAACCTATAAAGATCACATGGCAATTACAAAATCCTTTGCATAAAGATCATGAATATCCAAACTCACCTTTATCAACTTAAATACAAAAAAATAAATAGTTATATTTCTCTAGCCATTCTTCAATAGGGCACATGTCAGCTAGCAAAAACAAAAAACAAAATGAAAAGCACAAAATTGAACTTATAAACAAAATTTACATTTAGTGTAAAATACATTCTGCACTGGTTTGTAGAAATGTCATGCATTTTTTGCTGGTGAATTCTAGCAGATATAATAATAATAATAATTAATAAATAAACCCTGATGACAAGCAAAATTGGAAACAGTGTGATGCATCAGAATGAGACGAGTGCAAGTGCCGATTCTGACCTTGAGGCCTAACGGTACATGTACCAGCATGCAATCGTATATTAACTGTGTAGCTCTATGGCACATTATTTGTTTCTTATAGACAAACTGTCCGAGCAACTGCCCCTCTTCCTGATGCTCTTCATCAAGGCCCTTTAACAGAACAGAGACTTTCTTTTTACTTTGACTCCAAGATAAAAGTCATCCTTTGTCTAATATGTTGAAAGTAGTCAGTCAGTGCTGGGTAGTAACTGATCAGATGTAACCTGGGTTATGCAATCAGATCCTAAATTTAAGTGCTTGTAATTATGTAAGAATACAGTTTTATTGAATTCATTAAAAATGGCAACAAATTAATTCTTTAAATTTTCCTTTATCAAAAGTTGTGTGGAATTGCACACAGATCAGCCACTAGTCAGGCTACGCGACTATAAATAGTGAGCACAGCATAAAATATTAATCTTTTCCTTTTTTAGTGAGAGAAAAATTACATTATATTCAAATCAATGTTATAAACAAGTCAGGACAAAAGTCTCAATCTATTACATTACTAAATACAAATTACATGACCTAAAATGTGTTAGGGAGTACAATTTGCAATCTACCCAGCACTGTAGACATTTGAAAACCAGAAAACTTTATATAATATATATATTTTTTTAAAAAAGGTTTGGGAAACTATGGATATTAATTTCTCCAGTGGATAATATACACTACTGGTCAGTTCAATCAAATAAATTCAGCCTTGCTGAACAAAAGATACTTTCAAAAACAAAACAATCAACTATTCCAAACAAATGACTGGTAGTGTATATTGTTCTAGTTTTACTCTACAATATGTTATTTGCCAAAACAGCTCATTTTTATTAAAAACAAAAATCTTATTCATTGAATATATTCACTGGAGAGATGTAGAAACCCTGATATGTACTTACATATACATTGAAGTCTCGTGGGGCACTGCTAATGTTGCCGGTGGGCGACAGGGATTTGGGAATATGATCCAGAGAAAAGGCTGTCGGCACAATCTTCATGGACAAGCCGATCACCAGATAACCATATGAACCTTTAAATGCCCAGCAGTTCCCAGGATGCACGTCTGGCTGTAGGGACATAAAGGATGAAGAGAAACCGTGATAAATACAAGAGAAAGTGACCATTGGAAATCAAAGCTTGAGTTTACAAATAAATACACGTGAATTCTCCAAAGTTTCAGACCTGTATGACTACACGTGGTGACTGAGAGAAGTACCACAGCGGGAGGCCAAACAGACTCATCAGTGCTGTTTTGGTGTTGAAGGACTCCGAGCAACGAGTGCTTATGATGCTGCCTCCTACAGACACAAAGAAAGGCAGATCTTGTCATATTTAGGCTAGAATCATTAGTATGCATTAGAAATTCGGCCAGTCTCTGGGTGTGAAGTTTGAGGCATACAAAATGGGAAACACTTTCAAAGTAAACACGAGATTCAAAGTAGTCATGTGATTGGTTGAATTCTACAAGCTTTTTAAGGAGACGTGCATCGCGTGTCCGCCTGTCGTGACGCCAAACCCCCTCATGGAATGAGAAGAGTTGTTCACAGCTGTGACAATGAGCGCTTATTAGGACCTACTTTCATTAACTTTATATTTTCAAGCAACTAAACATAACGCAGAAGAAAGCTGCAATGGAGCCATCAGTCTGAAGGACTTGATCGAACTGATGTGACATTACGAACAAAATCAGGGCAAAACAAACTTCATTTGAAGTTAGTTTTGAGTTCCGTAAAAGTTTGCTTTGGCTATTAAACACCTTTGTACTACCATTGGCTCGTGTCGATTACATAATAGGTAGGTTTCCCAATCTCTAATTTGGTGTTGTACAGTCCTACAATAAGCAAAAAGCTATTTAAAATCCATCCATAGTTAATCATTACTATACCTCCAGATTCCAACGCATAGTCCACCAGACCAGTGCGGTCTTCAGAGTAGAGCTTCAGTGCATTGTTGACAATCAACTGTACATGCTGTGGAGAAAAAAATTCAACAAAACACAAAAGCAGCATTACATATCTGACTATAATGGGTTACTTATTAATTAGCATTCTCAAAGACAAGTTCTCAAAAGCTTACTTCCTCAGAGAGGCCTGCCTCCCCTGTGGCTTGTAGTACAGTTCGAGTGATTGTCTCTTCAGAAGGCCTCGACTTGCCCTCCTCTACCTGAAGGGACAGGTTACCCAGAATGCTGCTCTCCAGCATGCTGAGTGAAGCCTGAAGTTCAGTGGTGCTCACAAAGTGATCAGAGAGCCACTGCAGGAGAGATTCAGGAAGCTCCAGCTCTTCTGCTCGGTCACTGCCGTAAAACAGAGACTTGATTTCCCTTTCCACCTGCTCCGACACCTGCAAGAGAACAGATCCAGGAGTTAGGACACCATTTAAGATGGTTCTCACTGAGCTGCCTTTTGGTATATTACAACTTGTGTTTATAGACAAGTTTAATTTACATTTGGTTGCCGGAAACATACTACAATTGGACACCAGATGCGTTTTGGCCATTTATTTATTCACAAAATGAGTTGATATCCAAGACAAAACTGGTTATAAACCATTTTGCAAGATGTAAACAACTCTGGTCCAGAAACACTTCCTCTTTCTGTTTGTAACTGTTTTCTTTATTTCACATGTAAAGAAAACATCTTAAAGATGTTTAACTTTTTGATCAGTTTTTATCTGTTCTGTTGGTTGTATTTTATCCCAGCTTTTATGTAGTGTTAAACTGAAACAGGAAGTGCGTCTGGACCAGTTTTGTTTACATCTTGCAAAATGGTCTATCTCTTAAAAAAAATAATAATTGTGTATTCTAACGGTCTTGACATTTTCCAAGTTTGGTTTGCATACTAAAAACTAGTAGCCTAGATGGCAGTCGAACTTAACCCTGCCCAAAACATTTGAGGATGGGAAGTTCGGTCTGGACTTGATCCGTTGAGAAGCAAGTATGCCTGAGCCAAAGCTGTTTGGACCAATCAAATTGTCAGGGCAGGCTTTATACAGATGATCAATGGTAATGTAATCAAAGAGCACTTGGGTTGAATTCGTTTACAATAAAGAATGGCTGCCGCTGGAGAACTTATAGGTGTAGTTTCAGCCATTGTGTCCATTATAGAAGATGTGGACAGCGCATTCATTTTAAAAGAGGAACAGAGAACCGCGATCAACGCATGCGCCAATCGGAAAGATGTTTTTGCCGTCCAACGGGAAGCAAAAGTTTAATTTATCCGCTGGCTCTGATGTTCGCTAAGAAGATGAGGTGCAATGAAAATCCAATGGTCATTGTTTCTCCTTTGGCTCCTCATGAAGGACAATGTGAAAAGCAACCGAAATGGGCATCACGGCGATACAATATGGCATGCATGACGAGGTGGACATAACCAGCGGTCCTTGCCAGCTATTTTACGGAAGCCCAGAAAGTTTTCTGTTGCTCTGATTGGTTGTGGGTCTATCCAATTGAGTGGAGCCATTTTCTTTCCTGGTTCGGTTGAAACACGCCCCATAATCACAGCCCAATGGGGCAGTATCAGACTCACATTCTGACTAGAATAAGAGTATGACGACATCACGCTAAAAAACTGAGCGGTTTTTAGAAAGGTTAAACATGTCATGCATTACAAGGGCTAAACAATAAGACTGTTAATGTAATGTCGGGTATAAAAACTAGGCATTGCTTTCACTATAGATAACAGATCGCACAGAGCACTTACTGAGGTTGAAAAGGAGGCCAGCTGCTCACATTTGTCTCTGCATCCCACCAGCCCCTGCACATCATCTCTGATGCGCTCCAAAGCCTCCTCAAGCCTCCTCACCTCTGCCAGCAAAACCTCACTGGAGCCGCTTTCATCCTCCTCGCTGAAGAGAAACACACATTTTACATGACTACATCCATTTACAGTACATGGAGTACCAGGAATATTACTTAAATGTATGAAAGACATCACTGTTGACCATTTAAAGATAACAACCTGTGAGGATCAGGGGTGGGCGCCTCAGCCTCAGGAATCTTTTGTACTGCAGGCTCTTGTTTTCTCTGCAGCTCCTAAATTGAACATTAATTCGAAAATCACCAGTTCTGTTGAATCTGTTGAACGTTGCTTATTGAATTAGAGGTCATTATATCACTATCAAAAAGCATGGGTGATGTAAAAGTTTGGGCCAGAGTAACTTTGGGCCAGTGGTTTAGAGCCTTCCACAACAAACTAAATCCTGCAGCATGCTGATATAAACCAACTTGTGTGTTCCTGGGACGATTTGAATGTCACACCTCAGTTTTGCGTGCCAATTTCTGGAGCAGAGCCTCAGCTTCAGCAAGTCGAGTGTTCTCTGACTGTTGCTCTTCTGCGTGCTTTTCCTGACGCTGCAGACAGAACCAAATAAAAAAAAAAGGATCAAATCAGGAACTAATTTGCTAAACAGGGACCTAAGCATTCTTCAAGTAACTGTTTTTGGTTTAGTTTTCAGTTATATGTTATGGAATACCTTTCTTTTGTGATAAATTCAATGTTAATGTTATGTCAGGATATTAATCTCCAGTCATCTCTGTGCTTTACACAGCTGGGAGTGAGTTTAGCTCACCCAAGTTACTCTATTAACGTAAACTTCATAAAAATTGAGAAATATCCAGGTAATAATATACACTACAGTTCACAAGTTTGGGGTCGGATTTTTTATTTTTTCCAAGAAAAAAAAAGTTCTTGAAGCTAGTCTCTTACACTATGTCTTAACCAGATGCAATGCGATAAGATTCCAGTAATTTCTCTGCAACTATGAGACACATAAAGCCTGCCTACACACTCTTCTGATTGGCTAATTGTCACTATATCCCCCAATACTATGTCTTATGATATTTAAATGCTTAGTTTTGTGACCAAAACTCATTTTTCCCCAAACAAGTCAAACAATGATGCAATGTAATGCAATGGTGATTGGAAGATCATAATTATAAGCCTGGTGTGATATCATATTTGATACTCAATTTGAACATGATTTTTCTAAAAATGATGTATTAAAGAAATCCCAAGTTGCTTCACTCCACTACGCTCTTATCTTAATATCTAACAATATAAAAGCTATTCTTACGTCTACTTAAATATCTGTAAAGATTTCAAAACAAAAAGACAAGTGTACCACAACCTGTAAGACATTTTTTACAATTATAACAAAAATGCTTTTTATTTGATAAAAAAGTATGAACTATTAATCTGATGAAAAACCTGTTAAAGCCTTTCATCTAAGTTTTATCGGTAACGCTTCCTTTTACGGTCCAGTTACCCATGTAAATACTATGTACTTATTTTAGTAACTACAATTACTGGGTAATAACTAGTACTAACCCTGA
>JAOTRC010000014.1:6028261-6040059 GCA_027497675.1 Cyprinella lutrensis | reverse complement strand
AGATAGATAGATAGATAGATAGATAGATAGATAGATAGATAGATAGATAGATAGATAGATAGATAGATAGATATACCCCATATGTACAATTAAGCTGCATTTCTCTAATATTTATGTAATATTTACTTAAAAATATCAATCTACATAGCCTATTACATCAGCATGTGGTTTTGCATAAGAGATAGATGGATGACAGACCCAAAGACACATTAAGCTGTAATATTTCATATTCTTTTTTTAATATATCCATAAGAGACAGATTTCTCTATCCTTTGACGAATCATTGGTCTTTTATCATATTCCTGAGGGGTGGGGGCGTTATGGAGATCCTCAATAAGCGGATGGTCAGATGAAATGGCACACATAGGAAACATGAACTCCTCGAGCATTTACAGCACACTCGGACGCTTATTCCCTAACAACTTTTCTCTTTGGGGGCATCTCCAGAAGAACTGGACTAGCCACGATTTGACGCCTTTCTCCATCGACTTTCTGTTTGCGGGCCATGAACCGGACACTATAGTTTTAATGGTGATGTATGTGCTATCATTCGTGACCGGACTGGTGGGGAATATATTGGCTCTGTGGGTCCTGACGCGCCGGAGGAATCGCTTGTCTGGAGCGTCAGCCACCAGGAGACTCCTGGTCAACCTGGCGGTGTGCGACATGATGGTGGTGTGCGTCTGCATGCCGGTTAATTTAGGACTTCAGGTGTACAACGCCTGGGTGTTTGGAGAGTTTCTGTGTCGAGCTGTGCCGTTCGTTCAAGCGGTATCGGTCTCTGCCAGTGTTCTGAGTCTGGCCGCGATCAGTTTGAACAGATACTACAGCGTCCACAGTCCCCTGCACGCCAGATCTTTCTTTACGACCAGCAGAATGATATGCATGATAGCTGTGGTGTGGATCGTGTCTTCTGCACTATGTTTGCCGTTGTTTTTCATGAATACGACGAAGACGCTTTCCCTACTAGACGGGCTGCATACCGTGACTGTGTGCGTGGAGAGCTGGTCTAAAATCAAACTGCGCCAGGGTTACAACTTTTTGCTCTTCTGCGCGTTGTATGGATTCCCGGTGGTCTTTAACCTGGTCATTTGCTTTTTGACCGGTAGGAAATTGAGTAGAGGAGGCACATCATCAACATCAGACCCAAACCAGCTAGCGCAAACCTCCTCAAGATCGCGCCTGAAGACGCGCAAGAGGATCACCAAAATGGTCTTTGCGCTCGTGTTGCTGTTCACTTTCTCCTGGCTGCCGCTTTATGCCGTGGACATCTGGATCGACTCCAACATTCCCAGCTCGCCTGATCGAAACGACGAGCTGAGCAACGTTGAACATCATTGGATTCTCCAGAGCAGACCCTTTGCGCAATGGCTGGGTCTCACCAACTCATCCCTCAATCCTCTTTGCTACTGCTTCATCGGAAACTTGTACAGATCGGCCAAAAGGTTCAGAGAGAGCTACAGAGAGAAGATTTCATCTGTCATGAGTTTGACCAATAGGTCCTCAATAAGAAATTCTGCCTCTAAAATCCAGCAGCGCAACTCTGGCTCGTCTGCGAGATTTTCTTCAGAAACAAGAAGCTACACTGTTTTCAGACTGACCAGAAGTAAAAGCGTGTCTGCAACGACTGTGTGTGAGAGTATTTAACTGAGAATGTAAAACAGACAGACTTGAAACAATCATGGGAATGAAAAGGGTGAAAGTTATTGTTAACTGTTTCAGTTGGTAACAGTTATTAATCAAAGTTATTATTCAGTGTTACTGTGAATTATAGGTAATCTATCATGGCTATTTTGTCGTTTTCTTTTGTAATTATTTTCTGTTAAATAAACGAATACCAGATTTGTTCTCAAAAAGTCAACATGAGTGGAAAATTGCAAACCCAGAATGTGAGGCTCAAGGCAGGATTAATGGCACCGCTGAGGGGCTTTAGCCCTGACGTGTGGTTGTCTGTTATTCAGCTCCTCCTCACCAGAAATCACATAAATATTCCTACTGTTATACATTTTGATCACTGCACCACATTTACAGCTTTAAGATACAAGAAATTTAGCTTTATAGCTCCTATATTTGGTGGGCAGAACAGTCCAACAATAAGGAGTCCAGCTGGTTCTTTACTGGCATCTATTGTAGATCGATGGCGTCATTCCAGTTCACCATGCGTTTTTTCCCACAACATTCTCAGAACTTTGGCACTTTTTCAGTAATATTAACGGATTCGTTCAATGTTATGTGGTGTTGTTTAATAATGTCCTCAAAACGTTAGCACAAAACGTTACGTTTTTCAAAAGTAGCCTAACATACCCATAATGTCTGCAGAATGATAAAAATGTGACGTTTCCTTAACATCGGTATAATTCTTTTTCAAACATTTAGAAAACGTTCAATGTTTTCATAACGTAATGGGAACCTTAGCAAAACTTAGAACATTTTTTAAATATATATTTTTGTTTTGGGGTTGTAGTTAAAAATGTTCTTTAAAATATTCTAAAATATAACAAAAACGTTTTTTTATAGGAACTGCTGAAAGGTTATTTGGGGAACCAAAAATGATTCTTGGTATCGCTGTGAAAACCACCTTTATCAATGAAAAATTAGAAAATGAACCATAATGATGTTGTTTCGGTGTTTGCCATCACATAAGCTAAACTTTGAGGGAAAAAATTAATCTGTCGGAGAGTAATGGATTTAGGTAATTACCCTCTTCCACAGTGCACTAATATACTGATGATAATTTGTTGCCACTAAGATGGAGCACAGACAGTGAATAATAACCCATAATTTTGACAAACAGATCTCTTTAATTATCTGTGCAATTTAATTAATTTAGCATTATTCAGGCAATTTTAAATTATCCTCAAGCACAACAGATTTTCTGTGCATGAAGATGTGATCTTTTGTGCAAGCATGCTGGCTATATTCAGAAATTATAATTAAGGTAGCTTTGCATCATTAACTGAAAACTGACTGAGCATAATTTGCTTAAATGAATCCAGGCAAGATACATCAAGATCAGAACATATGAGTGCTGACTGTTGTAAATGTGACATAAGGTGCTCACTTTAGGTGCTGATGCTCTTTTATACCCGAATAAGCAATGCACTGACAACTCATTTTATTGTTTCGAGACAAAACTTAGCATTTAATTTCAATTAAACAGTAAAACAATGGTGTTGGCAGGATAGCACGGGGCCTTTTAAGCTTAAAATACACATACATCAACAATAGGAAAAATATAATAGTCTCTCTTGATATCTCTGCCTTGTAAAATAGAATAATTATGTTTAAATATAAAAACAAAAAACATTGCAATTGAATAATGTGTTGTTTCATGCTTGATAACGCAATTCAAATCTTCTTGTTGAAGCACAGCAAGAAAAAAAAAGATCTGTTTTTGCAAATATTACGGCTTTTTTCTCTTACACAAGTGCTGAATAGCCCTGAATCATTATTATTTTTTTATACTTTTCACCGTTTGTGGGCGGTGAAAATAGAGGGACTAAGACCATTTTGCTCTAAAAGGTCTCAAGAGTGTCCTATGATTGCATTTATTTAAACTGAACTGTCTAGCACAAATGGGCTCCCATCAGTCATTCAAAATAAATGAGTGCTGTAATGGATGTAGTGCTTCTGTTAATAACCTCAGAGAGCTTTATGCTGTCAACAATTCAGCCCTGTTTCAAAGCATAAGGAACGTCTGTCATGCAGCTTAATAATTCACACCTCATGAACCTATAACAAAGCCTAGATAACAATCTGTCCTCAAAGTAATGTACATGTAAAGTAGCAATTTGACCTTTTCATTAGCCTACATTCATTCAGTATGTGTGTGGAATGTGGATTGTGTTTAGGTGCTTAGTAGGCTAGTAGTACGCTTCCTTTAAAACCTACAATTACAGACTATCCTAGATAATTGCAACCAGTCACATTTGAAGCAACTATCCAAGGAAGCAGAGTTGTAAAGTTGCAAAGTTTTTATACAGTTTGAGTATAAAAATATTAGACACATTTACTCTCAATTATTGTAACTATACTCTTTACTCCAATACATATGTGAATTGTGATATAGGCTAATGCAATTGGTCATACATTACTTTTTCTCACCTAACTTTTTCTGCCGCAGTTTATTTCTGCTAAGCAAGAAGCAATATCGCCATCTACAAAGCATTGAAGGCAGGTACTAACTTGTGCGATTTTGCCCAAACTTACCCAAACTTGTCAACAAGACTACTTCATGCGAATTCAAGTGTATTAGTTGTGAATCGCAGGTGTTTCACATACCTGAGCTGTGGAAACCACCACGTCCAGTGCAATTGGCTTTATGCACAGCTGCACTACTTCCTGAAATAAAGCCAGCTCCTTGTTTCCTATCTGCCATTATTGGCCAAATTGATTAATTCAGGTGTGTCTGATTATTGTTGCTGTGACTACTGAGGTCAAGCACACCTGAATTAATCAATTTGGCCAATAATGGCAGACAGGAAAAAGGAGCTGGCTTAAGTTCAGGAAGTAGTGCAGCTGTGCATAAAGCCCATTAGGCTTTAACTATTTAAAGCAGCACTATGTACTTTTTTCAAACTGTATTATATTTTTCCAAAACCCTTGAGATGGTATCGACTTACAATAGGTTGACAGGTCTGCCATAGCCTGGCAGTGTCTGTATCGCTTTTACTGGCACTCCGTAACTTCGGGGTGCGGGTAGGAACCTGAGCACAAAAATAACTACAAAATTACAGCAAACTACTGCTTTATGGCATACATCACTTCCACCACTCAAATTCCGACGCGAGAGACCAATGATCGTTTTTTGTTTGTTTGTTTGTTTGTTTTTACCTCTGTATGTTGTCATGGCTTTAGCAGCAAGTAAAACCAAATGAAGTGCAACAGAAACAGAGCGTGCGGGCGATCAATGTGTTGTATAGCTTCGCCCCTTGCCGCATCCAATGTAGACTGCTTTGCTTTCTTTTGAAGACACTCAAGCATGCCTGTAGAGCCGGTGTGGGCATGTGACAGTATACTGATTACTCAGTTTGGTAGGAGCTACATTCTTTCAAGTAAACAATACATGATTAGACAAACAAAATAATCGGTCAATCAGATAATTATCCTATGTCTGCAGGCTGATAGTCATGTTTGTTATTTATTTTTCTTGTGAAAGAGTATTGCCTCAGGCTATAGTGCAAATCGATTTTGCAGATTCATCTATGGTAGCTTGATATTATAATATTGACGACATGGCTATTATCTATTGACAACAAATGCACGTACGCATGTAACCAAGACAGATTTTACGACAGTAGTAGAAGACAATACTGTTTCCCAACTGTAGGGGGACTCCAAGAGCAAAATTTCAAAAATAACATAATGCTGCTTTAATTTAACTTAACATTACTTTAATTATTCATTATATTTAAGACTCGTGAAGAGATGTTTTTGTTGGATATGGGTTATTAGCTTTGCCCTTTTTGTGCTCTCACACACACAAACCGAGACTTGAGTGTTTGTTGACCTTTAAAAGGCTGTTTGTTATGACATGTCTCGGTTTTCAGGACTAGTGCATCTTTGAGCCTATTCAGGACAAGTAAAAGAGGCTACTTGAAGTCCCCTTGAAATCAAAAAACGGATTTTCTTGGCTTTTAGCATATGTTATAGCTTGCTGTTATCTAGTGTGCTCCAAAACAATGACAAAATTGTCATTTAGAAGAGATAAACATTCAAAACTTACAGTCTCTCACTTCCGGCAATATGGGACAACGCATTCTCTCACTCAGGATCACTCTGCACTTCAGCTTCTGTCTTTTTTCTGTCCAAACAAATGCTCTTGAATCTAAAGCTACCGCAACCTACATTAGACGCCGAAGCTGCAGCTAAAATTGGTCACTTGTTCACACATTTACAGTTTTTTTTCATGGTGAATGCCACATAGTGCACTACATAGGGGGTAGGGAATGTTTCAGACAATGTAAATATGCTTTCCATTGGGGTGAATGAAGTCTGGTTTCACTGCAGTGGCCATACAGTCTTCTCTGGTCCAGAGACATAATAGCAGACACATCTGACTTCTGCACAGAATAGCGGTTCGATATGTCCTGTCTTGTCCTCCTTTTTCAGTGGAAATTACCTCAACATATAATGCTGCCCATTTAAAGGCACTTCAGTGGGACTTTAATACTGCTAAATTCTGATTATCTAAGACTTTTACTGAAGTAGTATTGGGACTTATCTGTACTTTTTCTCAAGTATGGTTTTCAGGTCTTTACACTCTTTAAATGATCTTAAATGTCCTGATTTATCCTCAGTCTTTTTGTTATTTAGTGCGGTTGTTCATTACTTCTGAGGATGGAAGAGACACTTGTAAGCACACTCAATAAATTAGCTTGTTTGCTTCCTCAACAGACTGTTGCAGTCACACACTCTCATCTTGACATCTAAAGCTATCCATCTGGAAAACAAGAAATGGGCTTCCTACCTCGTATCTCTTAAGACCGGCTGCTGAGTTTAATTTAATGTGTCAGTCCACCCAATGGGTTCTTTGACACTACTGACCCTTATTATTTCTTCTGTCATTTAAAGGGATACTCCACTTTTTTTTTGGAAATAAGCTCATTTTATCACTCCCCCAGAGTTAAACAGCCGAGTTTTACCGTTTTTGAATCCATTCAGCCGATTTTCTGATATTTATAAGAATATCAGTAACGAGACAGTTTCTGGTCTCATTGACTTCCAAGGTAGGAAAAAATATATACTATGGAAGTATCAGATAAAATAGTAAAATATCAGAAAATCGTCCAAATGGATTCCAAAACAGTAAAACTCAACTGTTTAACTCTGGGGGAGTTGTAAAATGAGCTTATTTCCAAAAAAAGTGGAGTCTTTCTTTAAGAAAAGCAACTGACCAGCTGAAGGCCAACTTTTATTGGTATTAATATGCAGTATGGATTCTCAAACCTTTTTTGTCAGCTGAAATATGTAAAATTACTATAAAGCATCCCTTAAAATTTTAAATAAATATTCAAATTACTTGAACAACACATTCGCATATTCAAAGTTCTCTGACGTTAGTTGAAAGTAACATGGGACAGATAAAATCTATTAATCTATTATTAGTAATTGTATTATTTCATTTTGCTGGACTTTAAAGACCCAAACTGTTTTATAGTGTCTCAGTCCATATTACGTAGCCTACCATAAGCTAAATTCCAATTATCGTGCAGCCCCAGTTCCTAATTTGAATTTTACTTTGGATAAAATTGATTATTACCTTTTCTTCAAAAAGGAAGAAGGTAACGGATTATCAGAGGAAACCAAAATAAGAAAAGGGGAGAGTGACAAATGAAAAGCCAGGACGATGATTAGGACATATTGGTCCAGCTTTCGCTTCGCTATCTGGCGTGAGCTAAAGGAGGAGGGGTGCTCGACCGATGCGGACGTTTGCCAGCACATAAATGCCGTTTCCAAGGTAACCCAGATAAATTCATATAAGTAGTGTAGTATTTTCTGGTATTCCGGTACACTACAGCCCAGTATTTTCTGGTACACTACAGCCCAGTGTTCATTTCTACACACAAACACAGCCCGCCTCAGTGCAGGGCTCGCACAAATAAAATCGACTCACTTCAAATGTAACGTTACATTAAATGTAGTGAACGTGTCCACAACTCAGTAGTACCCACAAACACTACACACCACATGTCCCACGGTTTCTGTAAAAATAAACCAACACCCATAACGTTACAGTCAGCTCAGTCCGACGGTGTTTTCAGTGCAGTGAATGTGCCCGCTGTCCCGCGCCCACTTTCACTCACAGACATGATAAGCCCCACGGGGTAAGCTGCCCAGCCCGCTTCAAACACTGCAAGCAAACACACTCTAAAGACACGGGAGGCTGACCGGTTGACTGTTTGTTGACTTTCATTTGCGACAGTGCTGCGGAGCTTGTATCCTCTAGGGACGCTAGACGTGAAAGTTACAGGTAGAGCGCCCCTAGTGGCCAAGAGTTCCAAAGTGTGGCTTTAAGGGCTAAAATTATTGATTTCATTGGGATTTTTAACTTCTTATTTTATTGCATGCAGTGACTTCATGGATCTAGTTTAATTGTTATACAGACAGGTGTTTAGAAAAAAGTTGTGGTTTTTGTTTTCAAACTAATACTTGTTTGATCCAATAACACAGCCATACAGAATGCAAATTGCTCTATCCCTAAAACAAACTTTTCCCAATGTTAAAAGCCACATTTCCTCTCTTCTATTATCTATCCTCTTGATCTTTCCAGGATAATTGCATAGCTTTATTTCAACAATCATAATTGGAAATGGTATCTAATCATGATAATTCATAGTTTAGTTCATAGTTTAATAATTTAACCTGAGAGCTGTAATCAACCATAACTGAGTTGGAATAATTTGCAAAGAGCTGCACAGAAGCAGGAGAATGAGGTTTATGACACAAAGGAGTAGATTTGCATATTAATGCGAATTTAATAGTACAAATCAGGCACACTTACATAATTGCGCGTCATTATTTTCTGCAATGTTTATTCAGTTTTACAGTGATTATGTTAATATGCATTTGCCTGCTGCATCTCACAAGTTAGCTTTATCTCTGACCTGAATACGTACTTCACTTTATTTTGTACTTCACAAATTCACAAAGTTTTCTGTATATTTGCCAGGAAATTAATTCCCAGAAAGATACTGAGCTCTATTCCCACCGAAATGCTTTTATTTACAAATGAATGATTCCTTCGTCAGTGCAATCATTTCTTCAGTGTACTAATTTTAGAACAGACGTAAACAAATAGGGTTTTATTGTGTCAGGTCATTTAAAAAACCAGCACAATAAAACATTCATTGCCTCGTCTCAGAAGTGAGAAGCTGATATGAAACCGTATATATTTCAAGTCTGAAAATGAATGACTCAGACTCCTCAATGAAGCAGAAATAGATGAATGTTATACAGTGCTGCAAATGCTGAAGTCCTAGTCCTGTGTGGGAGACATTTGAATGTGTAATGTTTTTCTGCATCATGCTATATTGCTTATTTTTGGCATTCTGGATTTACAATCAATGCAATAGAGGGGTAAAGATGAGTGGGTTACTCATGGGGGCACATTTCATTTTGTTGGCTTGCAAATGAACAATTCTTAAGATGAAATTTTACGATTATTTTTTTAAACAGAGGGCAAACTTTTTGTTTTGAACTCTCATGAAGCATTTCATAAGATACAGAAGTAATTTCAGCAGTCAATCTGTTTGCGTATGCCTGAAATGCATGATGCAATCTGAAAAATAGCATAAAACAGTACTTATGGAAATAACTTTGAAAGTCTACCTCCAAACTTGTAATGATTGCATGATTGCCATTAAAAGGAAATGTATTGTTTGAATATAGATTAAATTTAGATTTTTAGTTCTGTATGTAATTTATAATCACTTCTATTGTCTTTGAAATATGATTACTGCAACTGACAAACATTCATTTATTTAACTATACGTTGTAGAATGCAATCATGCACGTAAATGTTATTTAATTCCACATTTTTAATGATGAAATTGCAATTTAGTACATTTAAAATATTACCATTAAATGTAATATCAAATAACATACAGTTAAAATGATCTTCACATGTGCTTTAATTAATAAAAAACTCAAAATAAGTGTACTTTAAACCTGTGAGACACACTGGTCTCGTATCTCTCACGGAGGAGCGGTAATTTTCTTACCAATGTTAAAAACGCATATCAACCGATCACTTGTTCAGCGTTCATGTAAACACTACATTCAAATTCACCAATCGGAATGAATTCAGTTAGACTGAAACAAAAGGTGAATGTTTGGGATAAAGAGGATGGTAACTCCTACTACTTAGCTTTCTCCACAGAACAAGCGCCTGCCAGTTAAGCTTCCAAAAAAAAAGATGGCTGACACTATGTGTATATTCTGTGAGTGAGATCGGGTGGGTTGAAAACATCCGGGACAGCCCGTACTACTGACTGTAGTCTTTAGCCTCTGGCCAAAAAAATCCTCAGATGATGCAAAATTATGTTTTTTTTGCGTCATCAGAGGATTTTTTTTACAAATAAAAAATACATACTGTACATTTCTTGCCTCAGGGGGATATGAGGGTGGAAAGCATGGTAATTCGAAGTAGTTTGAAAGTGATTACAGTACCAGTTTTGGCCACAATTTTTTTTTTAAATTAACAAATCTTTTCCCGAGTCAGCTCGTTCATTTCGTTCGTTGAATGAACCAAATGACACCAAAAAAGATTTGTTCATTTTGATAACAAAAGTTTGAACAGGAGAGTCACGAATGCGCATCACAGAATGGAGCAAGGCTACCATTTGAGCTTATAAAACTTAAACTTTTTTTTTTTTTTTTTTTTTAAATGAGCAATCATTTTGCTTGATAAGACCATTATTCATGGTCTGAAATTGTTTAAAGCCCTTTAAATACAGTTTGCAGTTTGCACTGAAACGATCTTTTGGACCTTGAACCATTTGATTCCCATTGAAGTCCATTAAATGGAGAAAACTCCTGGAATGTTTTCATCAAAAACCTTAATTTCTTTTTGACTGAAGAAAGAAGTTTAACTGACAATCAGTGATTTTACTGTATTTTCTTTACTCAAAACATCTTACCCTCCTTCATCTCTTCTCCGATGATGTGATACTTGTGCAAGGGCAGGACAAGCTGTCACTCACATCAGACTGACCAATAGCAAACTGCAGCGATCCAAGTCCCGGCCTAAAATTGTTTCTTGTTTGTGAAGCCGTTTCTGTTCAAGTATCCCTATCACAATGACGAAGAAAGATTTCATGCCAACTTGAACATTTTATTATCTGCAAGTACAGTCTTCTAAAAATAAAGTTTCAAAATTTGAAATAGTAGTCACTTATAGCATATTAAAGTATAATACTATAATAGTAATCTTGCTATGTGTATGCATAGACTTACTGAGACTTGTTACAGCACTTGTATACTGTTGCCCTCTTGTTGGTCTGATTGCTTCTATTGCTCTCCTCTCCTCATTTGTAAGTTGCTTTGGATAAAAGCGTCTGCAAAATGATTAAATGTAAATGTAGTCAAAAGTAGTCAGATTGAAATTTAAAGTGCTTGCTGGTAACAGTAATTAAGATAGACTTCATAGAAATGTTACCTTAGAATCATGCGATTCCATATTGCGTTTAGAAGAGGCAATGGAAGGCTTCACTTTCTCTGGTTTATTTCCTAAATCCTCAAGGCAGCAGTTTTTGAAAGTCTTTGCCCATCTGTGGAGAATGCAATGATATTTTAATCCTGCTGTCAGGCACACATGGTGTAGGCCAAGCTGGGAAAAGACTCCCAAAACTCTAGTCTCCATTACACAACACATGACACAACCCTTGCCGTATCACGACAAGACGTGATATAATCACGCTGGTCCACGGAAAACGTGTAGATGTCACGGTTTAACCCATAGGTTTAACCAACTCAAACGTGAAACTTACACGTTTGCGTTAACACATTCCAGTGGAGAGATACCCGGATGTTGACCTATTCTATAGGCAATCACCTCTGCCATAACGACCTATTGGTTTTGATTAAACCGAGAAAAATGGAATTTTGTTTTATTGATTGAGCCTAATGAGTAAACCCAACCGTCTATTTTTCCAGCGTCCCCCAGACAAACGAGACTCCCCATAGACTTCAATACAAAATAACGGCAAAAACCAACGTCCGTACACAGCCGACAGACGTAAATAACTTAAGAAATCACTTACATAAAACATGTCAAGTAATTATATGTCCACTCTGCC
>JAOTRC010000014.1:6016850-6028134 GCA_027497675.1 Cyprinella lutrensis | reverse complement strand
TTTATATATACAGTAATAACGTTAAGTCAACGGCGTTCATAAACACGCTGAAAAGCGATTATGCGTGTTGATAGCACAGCAAAAATTGAAATGCGAATTGGCGTGTCATACACACGCTACTTCATGAGATCAGTCTGGATAATCAATCAAATAAAGAATTGTTGTATTTTAGTGGTTGTTTGTTAGAGTAGCTGTAAATGTAGTTGAACACATAACTTATGATCCGATGATATGACAACCACAGAGTCAATTATTTTATAATATAAAACCTCTTTTGTGTGTGTGTGTTTTGTTTTTTGTTTTTCTTTAGGGAATATTTTGCCCTTGTTAAATGTAATTATTAGAGATTGTCCTCACTGCAGAACATGAAATTCAGGAGGAGGAGGTGGATCCAGATCCAACTCCTCCCACCTTACATTTACCTAATCCTACCCATCTCCACCCCCTGATCCCTAACCCCACCCCTAATTCTACCATCTCCACCCTGGGTCTCGTTCTTCGTACGTTGCTTAAAACATTCGAGATCAAATGAGACATCTAAGATGATATCATTGTGCTAATCATGATGCGGATAATTTGGTTCTTCGAACACTCCTTTATGATTATGATTAGATTAGTATAGCTGGATTGAGTTATCTGAGACAACTGCGCATTCTTGTGTTGGTTTATAAGGGGATGTGTATCGATGGAAGAGACATTGATCAGCAGCGCTGCTATTGGCTGTTCAACATGGCCAAAGAACACGCCCAGTTTTTCTCCCAAGCAGAGCAAGAGCTTTTAATGGAAGGTTATGCCGAATTTCAGTCTTTAATTAAAACGCCAGGGAACACCTCAAAGTGTGCAAAAGCCAGGAGAGAGTGCAGGCAAAAGTAGAAGACAAATTAAATGCATTTGTGGTGGCCATGTTGGATGTTTTAATAACTTATTTTCATTATTATTTTATTTTTATGTACATAATTCCATAATTACTTTGTTCATTGTAATGTCAGAGTCACCACACTATAATAATGGACATGGTGAAAGCAAAGTACAAAAAAATTCTACTTAATGGTAATTTTACTAGGCCTTATAGGCCTACTAGTCTAAAAGGCACTGTTAAATAAATGATTGTCTGTTTATAAAAGCAACTAGGAAAAAGGCTGAGAAAAAAATAACGATGCTCACGCACAACCCGGTATCACGACAAGACGTGAAATAATCACATTGTTCCAATTTGGAAAACGTGTAGATGTAACGGTTTAACCCCCTCAAACGTGAAACTTACACGGTTCCAGTGGAGAGATACCCGGATGTTAACCTATTCTAAAAGTATAACATTACAAATGCAGCGAACACATACTAATGTCTCCTGTAAGCACTAAGTTGCTGCTATGGCACTGAAGTTACAGGAGTTTCTTCCCATTGCTAAGCAACGGAACTAGGTCAAGTATTTAAAAGTTTATGGTTAACACGGTTAACGTGGTTTAACGTTGATGCAATATGTTGTTTTAGCGTACCTTTTGCTTAAACGGGGAGCTGGGGGACGCCGGAAAAATAGACGTTTTACTCATTTGGCTACTTCATTAAAAACGTGACATTTAGACGTTTTTTTTCGGTGTGGATGCCCCCATTACTAGCATTATACGCTAAACAGTTTTTAGAGATAAAGCTCTTTACATTCGATTATCATGAAAACAAATCTCAGAGAACGATTGAACTGATGTTTTATTGGACCAAAGGTTCATGTTGCACCGGAGTTCTCCTTTAAAAAAGAATTCAAAGCTGAAGTAATGTAACAGGCTCTACATAGACGTCTATAACAATGCTGGTAGAAAATGTATACTCTTTACATATGGGTGTGACAGCCATTTTTACACTTAAATCTCCCTTGATAATCACTTTTCCAGTAAAATCTCTCACCAGATTATAAACTCATACATTTTTATTTTTCCATGACATTTAATTTACTGGAACCACCTGTTTTGTTGTCGTTTGTCTCCTTGCTTCTTGATTTACTGTTGAATGATTCTCTGGCATGGTGTATGGAGAGCAGGCCAAACAATATTCTTGCTTTTCACATCAGGGTATGCTTTTTGGCACTGACCAACCACGGCCCCAAGTTATTATTATTCTAAATTTGGTCATCTTCAAAAAAGCATTCAAAGACTAAATACCAAAAACATAAATCCTTCAATCAACCAGCAAACAGAAAAAAGAATTCCTTTGTTTCATATCAATTTCTCAAGAAGAGACCAAATCAAATAAAAAAGTAGGTAATAAAAAATAAATAGGCTTTAATAAATGTATAGTGAATTAGCGTGCGAAGAGGTGACTGACAGAGACACCAAAGCTATAGACATTCAGGGGCATAGAATTTATTAGGGATGCAAGGGACGTGTCCCTACCAATCTCAAGTGACACTGATATATCCCTAGTAGTAATTTCAATCAAATAATATATTGATGTCCCCGTCCCCACCAATTTCAAAATCAAACCTACACCACTGGGCCTACTTGTGTGATGTGTTGAAGAAATTTGTGTGTCTATGATCTGTCCTCTAGTGGTTGTGTTTTGCAAGTGAATTTTTTTTCATCATATATAGGTTTATAGGCTATTTATTCATTTAAGTCACAAAATTAAGCCTATTCATGCCTTAATGTGTTTTCAGCCTATTTTTGGGGAGACAAAAAAAAACATTAATATATTTTGGGTTTATTTGAACCTTGTTTCAGTAAATTCTGGCAAGTGACGTTGTCCAGGTCAACTTTAATAAATTGTAGCCTAATTCCTTCCCAATTCCTTAGGCTATACATCAATGGTAAAGATAATACCATTGCGTTGCAATTAAACAAACTCTAAAGGAAAAAGCTATATTAAACATGTTTCCGGTAATATTATGAGTCACTGTCGTTACGGGATATGTTGCGTTCTGTCCTACTGGATGGTGAGAGGAAACACACTGTTCATCGAGAGGCGTTCGGTGCGAGGCCCAAATCACCGATTGCTTCATTGAAACGCATTCAAATCTCTGGGCTTGCTTTGCACAATAAAACCTAAAATAATTTACTTCGTTAATTTCCAAAGATTTGATATAAACAAATGAAAGCATTTAACATTAAAATGCACCCCATCGGTCGATATAAGACGATTTAAAAATATATTTATATTGTAATCACAAACGGTTGTGATTAGTCCACCACGGTCAGCGCCGAGAAAAGTATCAGTTACCACGTGACAACGTTGTCGGGGGTCTATTTCAGCTGAAGTATGGACAATAATCTACACCTCCATAATGACACTTAAAAATTGTGCATTGACATAGAATTAAAAATAAGTATTTAAATTTGTTAAATTAAAATAATTTTTATTTTGATCATTCTTGACGTCTCTTAGCCCCGCCCTCTTTAAATCCTCTGTTCCGTGCTAATTGCCATTCTACGTATTTAAACGGTCTGCCGACTCTGTCCTGATAAAGTAAAAGTGCAGCCCACTTGGGCGGATCTCAAGTTTATCTTCTATCATGTATTTCGCCAGACAATGTTTCATTTTCATAACTTGCAGTAACCATGGGGCGTTTTACCTTTACAGCTCATGTACTACTTTTCGGTCTTTGTCTATGGGGTATGTACGCGATATTCTTTTAGTTAATAGAAATCTTTTTACTTATTTATTATAAAGCATATTTGCGCTGAAAGTTTTAACCTGTCGCTTTAGTCTGTTTTAATTATTTATTTATGTAAAGGCAATGTACATTCATGCGAATGGGAAACTATAGAGTCTATAAATATTGTATAGTGAAGGAATAACTTTTATGTCCTTTAAGGTGACTTTAAAGAGTTTATTATCTATTCTTGTTAGAAAATCCCTTAATATTTTAGAATTTTTATTAGAAACTCTCAACTTATCTTTTATTAACGTCATTTATCAAGGATGTTGTTAATTCTTTGATAGTGGCATTTGTGAAACATTGACATATTTTGATTCTTCATTAGGATGTGTTGCAGAGAGCATCCGTACTTTACCTCATGTAGAGCAGTTTGATGTGGTGAGACCTAAAAGACTGAGCCTCAGTAAGGTACACCGGGATCTTACAGTTACAGCACCAAGAAATGCCTAGAAAAACAACCTTTCTAGTTCTCAGAGTTTTGGAAAAGCAACTGTGGAGTTGTGCTGTTTATGTGTAGATTAACATATCAATCCTATGCAGGTACGAACTGATAAAAGTCCACAAAACCATGAAATGTATCCTGATAGACTTACATACAAATTATTCTTTGGAGGGGAAAATCACTTGATTAATTTGGAAAAGAACAGGTGAGTGTTGCATTTGGGTGTATTATGTTTCTCTCAATGTCTGTACATTTCATTTTGATGTTAAATAGTATTAAATACACAATTGTACTCTAAAGTCAGCCTAAATAAATGTTTACTGTGGTTTAGGCAACTCATTGGACATAATTATACTGAAATATACTATCAAGATGATGGATTGATTGTGAGCAGCAATCCAAATTTAAAGGTAACTTACTGTACTTATGTTCATACTAATTTTCTGTAGTATATACTGTAGATAATCTGCCCTTAACTCCATTTCCCACATGTTAAAGATTTGGAAATAATTATATATATATATAGGATTTTAAAGATACAGTAAATTAATTTCTAAAATGATGATCAGAAATCGCTTGAAGAACTAAACAAGCAAGGTCATGTTACAGCAATGTTACAAACTGTTGTTCACATACTATTTAATATAGTATTTACACTGCATAGTGTGTAGTTCCTGGCTACTAGTATTCATGTATTAAAGTCACATAGGATTGTTTGGAGTGCCTTGATAATAACTTTTGTATCTTTTGTATCAGGAAAATTGCTATTATCATGGCCATATTCAGGATTTGGAAGATTCCTCAGTCAGTTTGACAATCTGTTCTGGAATCAGGTATCATGCACAACTGCATTCTCCTATTACATCATGTTCATTACAAGACGCTTTTCATACATTTCCTAATGGATATGCCGTGATGTGTGCATGCTCTTGAACAGCAGCATTCTGTCCTCTGTCCATAGAGGTTTTGTTAGGGTGAAAAAGCAAGTATACCTGATTGAACCCCTGACCAACCACACTGATGGAGATCATGCGCTCTATAAGCACCAACATCTGAGGTGGAAGAGAAGCTCTTGTGGTGAACCAAACACCTCCATTTATGACAATGAACCACCAGTGGCTGCCCCATTAATGTCCAGCAGACAGGTAAGAACATCTTCTAGCACACTAATATTCTGCGTATAAAGAAATTATATAGATTCTAAAATATTAATATATTCCCTTAGAAAGTGAAGCGTTTTCCCACTCCAAGATTTGTGGAATTGTTTCTTGTGGTTGATAATACTGAGGTAAGAATTTAATCTTTATTTTTTTAGTTTAAGTATATATCAACCACTATGAGTTTTTCAATGACTGATGGTCCATACTGAGGCCAGTAGTTACTAGTCATGATACTTTCCAAATTGTTTTGCAAATTTTCCAAAAAAGGCAAACAAATGATTGCTATTCTTTTACTCTTATAGTACAAAACCTATGGTTCTAACATGGCCATGATCAGAGCCAGGATGCTGGAGGTTGCAAATCACGTTGACAAGGTATATTTTCATATATTTTATTCTAATATAGATTCAAACCTATAAATGTTTACGTTTTTGGTTTACAATACTTGAAAATCAGCCAAAAGGGTTTTCAACTTTGTATGTTGTGAAATGATGTTACAATGTCACTCTAAAAAGAGTAATTTTCTATATCAGTAAGCACTGTTTCTGAAATTCCCTGAAACGCCTTGATTGTAATCTTGAGTTTATTTCCGAAAATGTACACGTCACAATATTCCTTAAATAAATAATTCCCACCTAAAGGCATATGCAAAAAAAAAGGCCTGGTTGAGTTTCGTTAGTAGTGTGTTGAAACTCGTTGTTAAGGTAAGAGGCGTGACATTTCCCAAACATGCTCAAAGAGCTTGACCAATCACAACACACAGGTTCAGCCGTCCAATCAGAGCACATTGCTCTTTTCGGAGAAACAGGAACTAAACAGAGCGTTACTGACAGCTTGGGAAGAGAGGAGCCGCAGTAATATGAAAATAATGTGGTTTTTTTTTATATTTTGAAAAAGGGCATAATTGGTCCCCTTTTATAAGTGTCATAAAGAAATATAATAAACAATTTATTCTTTTCTCAGTTGTATCGACCCCTTAATATCCGGGTTATGCTAGTGGGTCTTGAGGTTTGGACAACACAGGACCAGATTGTAGTCAGTGTGAGTTCTGATGACACTCTTAGTCGGTTTATTAAGTGGAGAAAGAGCAATCTGCTTAAAAGGGTCAAGCATGACAACGCTCAGTTTGTGACGTGAGTATATGATCTAATTATTAATGATTTACTCAGCTGGATGACTGAGACCTTCACTACACTCTAGCATAGCAGAGCCTATAGCGTACTTTAACATAACGCTTACAAGGTTTCATTTGTTATCATTAGTTAATGACACTACATATCATGAATTAGCAATAAACAATAATTTAGTAATCATATTTAATTTGAATTTCTACATTTGTATCTGTTAACATCGGTTTATACAGTGTGAACTAACATGAAAAAAACAATGAACAATTGTATTATTAACTAATATTATTCTCAAAGACTTATAAATTCTGTACAAAATATATTGCTTAGTTCATGTTGAGAAACAAAATCATAATGTAAAGTGCTACTGTTTTATTTGTTGGTTTGTCTTTTCTTCCAGTGGAATTGATTTTTTGGGTGACACAGTTGGTCTGGCAAACAAATTTGCAATGTGTGCGGAAAGCTCAGTGGGAGTCAATCAGGTATTTATGATCTGAATTAGTAATGATTTTCTAGTAGTGAATTACTTCCTATAATCGAACAAAAAAGATTATTTCTTTTAAAGGCACATAATTATGTCATGATTCTGCCCTCGTGTCCTTGATTTTCTATGGTCTTGAGGCAGGATCATTCCAGAATCATGTTTTTGTGTGCAAGCGCATGGCCCAAATAGTGTTTATCTCATCACTTTACCCCCCACCCCCTTGTTATCCTCGTCTTGTCATTTTTACCCAGTCGGCGTCACCTGTTCCCCTCATTAGTTTATCCCTATTTAATCCCCTTGTGTATACTGTCCTGTGTTGGTACATTGTCAATAATTGCGTGTTACTCTCTGTGACAGTCCTGTGAGTACGTTGCCTGAATCCTGTTTAATGAGAATTGTGAGTTTGTGTAGCTGTTTGCTTTTCATCTAATCATCAAGTCAGTATCTAGTCTTTGTTTATTTTCTTGTCTTAGTCAAGGACCTCGTGGGTTTTTGTTTACTTTTTTGTGTCGTAATAAACCTTGAGTGTCTGCATATCATGTGCGTTTGGGTTCTCTCCTTCAACCACATGACATAATTGCATATTCCTTAAATGGTTAAATGCTGTTATTTTTCAGGATCATAATCCAAACTCACTGGGCTTGGCATCTACAATTGCGCATGAGATGGGTCATAATATGGGCATGTCCCACGATGTAGATCACTGCATGTGTGGTTCATCAATGTTCTGTATTATGACAGAGCGTGTGGGGTAAGCATTATGTGTTTAATGCATTCAGTGTACTGTTTATTTTGGCTTTAGTTAGAAGTTAGGTAACTGAAAGAGAACTTTCTAAGCAACTACTGATCAGTGCCTAAGACCAAGAATGCCCTGTCAGCCACTCATAACATCTTGGCAACCACATAAAAGCAAACTAGCGACAACCTATATTACTATAGCCTTATAACTCTTTTGAAAAAACAATGTATAAGTAATATAATATACTATTATATTTAGAAGAATATACTTAAGTGTGAATTAAATGTAATTTTCCGACACTTGATTGAAGGTTATTTACAGTTATTTTTAAATATATTATAGTTTAAACATAAAATGCAATTAGTTGAACTAGGAGGTTTTTTTAAACTCCCATTTAAGTCGAATTTTAAGTATATCTTTATATATAATTTTGTTATTACTTTCGTCTTTGAAATAGGTTTCAAGTGTTCTGCTTTCAAGCAATTATGGTTAACCTAAATATACTTTAATGTAATTTATTTTGAAACTTGTCATGTATTTAAATATATTTGTAACTAATTACACATTTGTAACGAAGTTTGGTACAGCACCATATTAACTTTAAATGTTACAGCAAACAACAAATTACAGTTAAATTTACCAAGTACTTTATAAATATTTAATTTTATACTGTACATGCTTTAGTATGTTAGTCAGTGTATACTTTTTTATTTTATCTTTTGGAGCTGCTGTAATAAGTGATATTAAGTGTGGGATTAATAAAGTCTACATATCCTATTGTTAAAGCATGACAAGATTATTTAAAACACAATGAATTAAAAAATGTACTCTAAAGTCAAATGTTTAATTTGACAATTGTAAAAGTGTACTTACATGTGTTAAGATACTTCATAAAACTGTGAAACGTCCTGTACTTCCTTTAAATACACTTAAGTGGCTTTTTATTTCATTAATATTATATTATATGCAAGTAAATTTAAAAAAAAGCTTTTAAACTACAACAATGTGCACACATTCAGTACAGTTAAGCGTACTTTTACAAGGGTAGTACACGTACAAATGCATGAAACTCTTTAAACTCTCTCACTATGCTGAAAACACAATAAGGCTTCTGTTGGATCCTATTAAAAACACAAACAAACAATGTATGTGGACAGTGGACTGCTCTGCCTTGTAGCAGTTTAAAGTGTGCCCTGTTTGAAAATGACATTCTTGTCTTGTCTATCTAGCAAGCTGTTCCCGGAGATGTTTAGTGACTGTAGTCTAGACCAGCTGAGTGTGTTTCTAGACAACGCCAACCCCAGCTGCCTGCTGGACATCCCCAGCTCATCCAAACTCTACAGTGGGTCTGTCTGTGGTAATGCTTTCCTGGACCCTGGAGAGGAGTGTGACTGTGGAACAGTGGAGGTATTGTGCACACATCCTGTGTCTGTAATGACTCAGTCAAGCCCGACTTTGAAATTATCCTTCTTGAATGACATCATTAATGTAGGTTCACGTTTTACCCACATCTCTCTCATTGATGACTGTGATTTACCGTCTTCTAAGGAATGTGAAAATCCATGCTGTGATCCCAAGACCTGCCGACTCACTGAAGGCTCACATTGTGCTCATGGAGATTGCTGTGAGAATTGCCAGGTAATGTACTTAAGTGTCTTCAATTTCACTGTAGTAGAGCATTTTGGATAAAATAACTGGGTGAAGTTAGCTTGTGTGGAAAAAAATGATTTTGTGCTACTACTAGAAAAGGTCTCCAAGTCCTTTTTATAACAATGTCACTATGACCTTACGCTATAGAATATGTCTTTATTAAAGGAATTATATGCACACACTCCAACTAACTGAGCAATGGTAACAACAGTTGCAAAAAGGGGTGACTCAGAAAAGCAAAGATCCAGGAAAGAGGTAAAGTGTTGTTGAACGGTCGCCAGAGAGCTTAAAAGTCAAACAAGTCTCTTTACTAGATGTATTTTGGGTGGTAAAATGCACTTTTTTTTTCCCCCAAAGTGACTCGAATTGACAGCCTTTGAATGGCCTCTTATTACAATCTTGGCAGCCAATGTGCTTTTCACAACAAAACAAATAGCAAACACACTCTAAACAGAAATAAAAGACAGGGCTGAAGGACTGGGCAGTGAGGCAGGGGTTTAACAATCTGGACACACATTTCTCAGGAATGGTCAAAGCGGAATGGACAAACTTTTCAGAGATAGCCGTCTCAACGTGGAACAAGCAGACATTTCAGGAATGGCTCTCTTGGCTGACTAGGAACATAATAAAAGAGCTTGATCTAATCACATGCAGTGAACATTTAATGCAAACAAACTCAAAATACGCTTCTCAGGTTTAACTGATGATCAAACAACGAATAATCACCAAGGTAACCAACTGAAAAGGTAACAAGACACACAGCAAACCCACCCTAACCAGAGTGTTGATTCTTCAATCGTTGAATTTAATGCAAAATCAAGCAAACTCAATGCAATATTAGGTAATAAAAATCCATAAATCAGAGCTCAAGCAAATTAATCAATAAGTTTTGAAATGTCCACTGCATTGCAGTAAATTTGGAATACAGAGCCCCGGGACATCTGGTTAAAACAAGTGTTTTAAAAAGAATGGCGAATTCCAGCCCATTTGAGTGAGCTACAGGGTTATATTTAATATTTTCGATTATCTTTTATTGTAACTATTATTGTCTAACTTGTGCACTTTCAAAATGAGTGAGAAAGACACGGCTACGCAAGTAATCCAATGCCTTTTTTTATATTTATGTGTCAAGCGTGTGGGATGAAATGAACATTTTTAGAAGTTAATGATCTGTGTTGTATTAACATAACATTAACTCTGGATAATATAATAGTAGGTTGTGTTTCAAAATTATTGTTATTTACAATTATTGTTATTTAGTTATTTTCTTTTCTCTTTCCATGCTAGATGAAAGATGCTGAAAGCTTGTGTCGAGCAGCTGATCATGAGTGTGACGTTCCAGAGTATTGCACAGGGCGCTCAGAGCAGTGCCCAGAGAATGATTTTAAGATGAATGGCATACCTTGCAGCTCAGGCCAGGGTTACTGCTACAATGGCCAATGCCCCACTCACCTCCATCACTGCCAAAAACTTTGGGGAACAAGTAAGCATGAGTCCAAAACTTCTCCAACATTATGTCATCTTGTAATAGATATTAGCGCAGGGTTAGGGACCTAGGGAACAGTAATGCAGTAAATGCATTGTGAGTTTAACATGCAATTGTGCACTAGGATCATTTATGTAGGTGACATTTGCATAATTGCCAACATTTTTGTGGACAGAAATTTACTGCATTTCATCAATATTGCTGCCAAAATAAAAAGTTTGATTTGATGTTAAAAGGATTTTGAACTTTTAAAATTGAAGAATTCAAGAAATAAGTGTTTGTATTGTAACTTGTAGTGTTTGTTGGTTCTTGTAAAGAGTAAACCCAAGTATGAACAAAAATTTTAAAGTAAATGTCACAATTAATTACAAATAAACTGCAAGAAACATTGAGTTAAACATTAAACTTTATATTATATTTTATTATTTGGGCTGTCAAATGATTAATTGGGATTAATCGCATCCAAAATAAAAGTTTGTGTTTACATAATATATGTGGGTGAAATGTGTATAATTATTTTGTATATATATGTATAAATATGCATGTATAT
>JAOTRC010000014.1:6001107-6012179 GCA_027497675.1 Cyprinella lutrensis | reverse complement strand
CCATGAGCAATACATTTGTTACAGTATTTGTTAATCTTCGTTGATGTTAGTTAATAATAATAAAGCTGTTCATTGTTCATGTTAGTTCACAGCACATTAACTAATGTTAACAAGATTTTAATAAAGTTTTAGTAAATATTGAAATTAACGTTTACAAAGATTAGTAAGTGCTGTAAAAGTGCTGTTCATTATTAGTTCATGCTAACTAATGCAGTTAACTAATGAACCTTATTGCAAAGTGTTACCATTAATTCGATCAAGCATTTATAGACTGTTACCACGTGTATGTATTTAAATCTGAATAAAAGTTATTTAACATATCGAAACCAAAACAAGAATGTTTGTTCTACTGATTTGGTCACTTGGGAACCTATTTAAGTTTCAAAACTTAGAACTAATATGGTGTCCTGTTTTTGGTGTGGCACATGTTATAACTAGAGGCTACATTTCCTCTAGTTTTAATGGATTTTGTAATTGATTTTGATTTTTAATTGATTTTGTACTTAATGTAATGTCTTTTTTGGCAAAACAGCAACAAAAAAAAGCGTAATCTTTGTTAAAAAGTTAGAAAAACACACACACACACACACACAATGAGCACCCATATGCCCTCACAACCTTTTCTCCAAGTCCTGAACAGCCCAGATAATATTGTACATGACTGATCCTGTATTTAGTTTCCCTAACCTTTGAGATTCGGCCGGTACGCTGAATCACGTGTGCCTTTTTGATTTTTTTGTGACGTGTGATTCATTGTGATTCAGCTGTTTAATTTTCCTGTGGGTGAAAATGGAAACGCAGTACATCCCGGCCGGGCTCCTTTGGATAGGGGCTCCACGTGTCTGTGCTTGTCTTGATGTTGTGCTTAGAAGCTTGTTATCTGAGTAAAAGCAAACATTTTCAAAGTTCATTTTCAAAAAACAGTGGTATTATTTGTGGTTGTAAACTGTGCTGGTATCACAACTCTATCCTCATGTGTATTGATTCAGCTATTCATAATGTACATTAACAAAGTCAGCACTCAGCACTGAATTATAATAATCAATACAAACAAAAGATTTCATTATGACCAATGACTCAAATAAATAAAAGAAGTTCTTCTGATCTTCTATTCATCAAAGAATCCTGATTTTTTTTTTGAAATCGTGTTTTCACAAAAAATATGAAGCAGAAAAACTATTTTCAACATTGATAATCATAAGAAATGTTTCTTGAGCAGAAAATCAGCATATTGGAAATATTTCTGAAGGATCATGTGTCACTGAAGACTAAAGTATAATGATTTTTCCATCAAAGGCTGAATCCAAAATAGCTTTCTATACCCTCAAATAGGGCTTTATTTGAGTGGACATTATTGTGTGCGCTCATTCATTCCCACATCGCACTGTAATAACGTGTGTATAGCCGATGTACGCTTAAAGGAACACTCCACCCATTTGAATTAAGATTTCCATGGTTAGAAATCCAGTTATATTATTGAATGGTCGTGCAACACTTTCTCATTTTCCCTCCCCAGCCCAGTCGCAAACTGACAATAAAAACGAGAAAAAGAAAAAAAAACCGGGTTAATTAAGTGTGTTGCTTTTAAAGAGAAGTTAAAGAAAAGAGCATGTATTTTTTTAAGGTTCATCCAGTTGTTTCCTGTTAGTTCTCAAGCTTTTCTTGTTGTTGTGAAGCAGTGAGGAAACCATTTGTTAAGACATCATCAGCAAACAGAACAGTGTTTTGTAATCTGTGTAATTTGTAAGATGATGCAAAGTGAACAACCGTATATAAACAAACATTGCTGTAATGCCGTAAATTATTTCATTATTTCTCTGCTCAGTTCTTCCTTTGTTCACTCTTTCAAGAACGCACTGTGCTACTGGTCAAATGTTTGGAAACATTACGACTTTTAAATGTTTTTTAAAGTCTCTTATGCTCACCAATGCTGCATTTATTTGATCAAAAATACAATAAAAACAGTAATGTTGTGAAGTATTTTTACAATTTTCAAAAATAACTATTTTTTATGTTATTTATTCTTCTAATTTGCAGAATAATGTGAAATGCATTCTTAGTGAGCATAAGATACTTTTTTCATAAAAACAAAAAAAAAATTACAAACTTTTGAATGGTAGTTAAAGTGAATATGACATATGCTGCATGATTCGAGTATTTTTCGCATGATTCTTACAAATAGTTTTAATATATTTATTTACGTATTAATGAAGCATTTTTTAAAATATTACATTCCTTTTCTGTGTCATTTATGACTTAAAAATAAACCATAAAATAAAGATCCCAGTACAGCAGCTTGAAAACATCTTGAAGCACAATTGGGAAATATTTAACAGGACAGCACTTAAGCCTGTTTTGTTGGATTCAAAGTACTAGGGATCACAAGGTCTATCCCTTTTCCTTAGTTGCAGTTTTCTGCTGACAGTAGTATAGTGTATGTCCTGCTGTCCTGCTGATGCACGGCTCTCCCAACACAACACACAGACCAACAGATATGTACGGCAGCAGTAGCAGTCTCAAGACTCCCACAAGTCCCCAAGAAGAGGACAAAGGAGAAGGAAAGGTCTATGGGAATGTTTTTGCAGAACTGGAATCAGTAGACCTGCCCCTGGGAACGAGTTTAAGGTAAAGAGTGATTTCTTATGGGAAGGTTTATGATTTAACATTAAAAGTGTCCGGATGCATATTCAAATTGGGGCGTGAAGGTGTAGGATTCACCCAAAAATGATGATTTTACTCACCCTCAAGTCTAGTTTTCTTTCAGACAAATACAGAGTTATTTAAAAACGTCCTGGATCTCCCAAGTTTCATAATGGCAGTGAATGGGCATTTATTTTTGTTTTAAGTTCATCAAAGTCCACCCATCCTTGATAAAAGTGTTCTACATGGCTCAGATGGGTTAATAATGGCCTTCTGAAGCGAAGTGATGTGTTCGTGTAAGAAAAATATCCATATTCAAAACTTTCCATAAAAAGTAACTGAGTTATGCAGTTAGTTACTTTTTCTAGAGGAATAACTCAGTATTGTCATGTAATACTTTTAGAAAGCAACTTTACCCAACATTAATGATGATGCAACATTAGATTATCAGTGTGTTAATAAGGGAAATAAACAGAACCATTTGCTAATTGAGTTGTCATAGCACACAATGTTAAATTATTCAAATAGGTGATGGTGTTCTGACAATGTAGTTGAATAACTGATTAAAGAATAACATACAAAGCAGAATCCTAACAATTAATCTAAAAGGTAGCCTACAGCAGACAGGTATACAGACCATTACTCCCATCTTGTCTTCAGTGTCACATGATCCTTCAGATATCATTCTAATATGCTTTTTATTTAAATAATATTATCATCAAGCAAGGATGAGGTCTAATTTTATATTTTCACTTCAAAATAAAAAAGTTTTTTTTCCACAAATCTAAAACCCTTCATGTGTTTAACAGACAGACTCAAAAAACTTTTGAATTTTGATTTGACACTTTAATGCTATACATAGGCTAGAACATTTTTCAGAGACTATATTATATCAGTTAACCTCAATCATTTTGACTGACTAAATCTTACAAAAGTTGATATTCATATGAAATGAAAAATTAATCCATTCATAAATTGTGTTGAAATTCGATTTTGTGCCATGATATACGGACAAAAGAAAAGATAGTTGCACACATCTTCCACTAATTCCGCTTGACCCTGTCAGACTGACTTGCGCACCCCCTGTCGGCGGACTCGTGTTACTGCATCTCTCTCGGCATTTGTCACAAATGAACACTGTGACGATTAGAGCCAACATGGCGGAGAGCGAGAGCTTGGAGACTATCACCGAACATGAACGAATATTACAGGAGATCGAGAGCACGGACACGGCGTGTGTGGGGCCGACGCTACGGTGAGAGATATGCACCACCCGCTCTTATTTAAAGTTCAGATGATGATGTGATGTTTTCTCCTGTCTAATGGATGGAAAGCAGGCCTTTGTTTGCTAAAGATGCAGCTCAGCTGGACTTTGCCATTGCTGATAAAGCTATCAAATGAAGTGTTGATCGATTCGAGATGATTTTGTGTTTTTCCACATGAATGATTTGAATGGTCGCTGTATGCTATCCTGACACTGATTCAAACCCACACTCGTTCAATGACACAGACTGTTGGTCGTCGCTTTCCTGTCATTCAGCTAGTAAATGAAGACGTTATGTGTGAAATATTTGTCATAATGTGCCATGACGTGTCTTTCTGTCAGTCTATCTATCTTTCTCCCTGTCTTGTGTTGTTTTGAGTTAACAATATAAGATGTAAACATCTGAGGTGAAGCAGCACAGGCCCTGCGACGGTCTCACTGCATTATGGATATGATGGAGCTGTCGACAGGTGGAAAGCTCGGAGCAAAATAGCTTTAGTTTTTCCAAATGGACGGCTCTGTCAGATTAAATGCTTCAGTAACGTTATGCACTCTATGTTCTCTTTTCCAAACACATTTCAAGTACAGAAAAATGAAAGCTGACGAAATATGGGTGGGTGTGGCGTTAGCAAATGAGTCTGGGTTGAGCTGGATATTAATATTCTGCTGTAAGCTGAGCTCAGCTGAAGCTGGATCATTTCAGCATCCTGATGTCACTCACAATTGATCATTTCATCATGGGATATTCGGCTTGACTATTTCAGTAGAAATTATGTTTTCTTGATGAGGCTTTTTTTTATTCCAGTCGACGTTTGCTATACTGTCATGTCATGACATCCTTGGTTTCATGATTTTTAATGAAGTATTGCTTTCAGAAGCTGTCAGCAACCTCCCATAGTGAGTTCTTTAGAGTTAAAATGATCTCTGATAAAATTTTGTTTGCTCCCATTATGACATCTTTGACTTTATGATACTATATCATGATTGCTGAAGTGCTTAACTGTATCCTGTCATGAAATTTTGGGCTTCATAATATTTGATATCATGATTTCGATAGCTCTCATCTGCGTCCTGTCATGACATATTTGGCTTTATATATTCTGATAAAATTATGATTTCAGTAGTGTTCAGCTGGATCCCGTCTTTGCCCTTTTGGCTATAACTTCTGGAAGCCATGATTCACTTTGCAAATTGTTGTCATGCAACAGAAGGTCTAGATGGCTCATATTACACTGTTGTGACTATAGTGAGAGATTCATTCATTTGAATGTTAACCAAACCAGCTGTTTAGAAAGGCCTCCAGAAAGCAGATCTTCAGGACATGCAAATTTGTTGACATTCCAGCTTGTGCGTCATGTCCTCAGGGCACAAATTCTGTTCTGACATTCACACTGAACATTATCAGTACGACAGCAGTATTTTCTCATTTCACCGATATTATCGTGACTTTGAAGTAAAGCTTCACCTAGCTTTAATTATTTCACCTTGTGAGCTCAAAGGTGTGCAGGGAAAGTGCTTTATTCGGGATGGGCCTCAGCTTTTCCAGTTGGTTGCACTGTTTAAATTTGGCTGTCAGTTTAATTTAAAAAGGGGGGATTTTGGAGCAAATCATATTCCCCACTGAATCAGTCATATTATATTAAAATTTATTCTTCTTAATTTTTCATTTCTTTACTAAAAAGGTCGAGTGGCGACCATAACTATCAAGTAAAGTAATGTAAAGACATGTCATTTAAGATACTTCGGCTCTTTGTGTTTAAAGGATAAGTTCGGTATTTTACAATTAAAGAATGGTTAAGATTGTTTTTTAGACACATACTGCTCTCCCGAGAACACTCCAGCCCAGTTGGTGGTGATAATGCACCTTTGCCAATTGCAAGCAAACCACTTGTATAGTGTAGCCTACAATAGCGAGACTGCATAAGACTACAGAAAGAATACAAACAACCCCATTTCCGTTTCCGGCGGTGGAGTAATACCGTACATCATAGAACATACAATACAAATCAATGTAGTTAAAAAAACTTTGATAAAACCTGTTGGAAAGTAAAGCATGTATGTACTGCTGCCATCATCAAGCAGCTTTCTCCATACTTTTCCATTACTTTAGCCATTTAATTTAGAGATTATCTATAGAAACCTGTAATATTTAACACTTAAGTGTTTATATGACCACATGTGTTGTGTTATCCGTCAAAACCCTGGGTGTGGTTAACCATTTTGTCTTAAACGAGAACACTGTTCACACGTTTGTTTCAGAATGATGCTTTTTAGTTTTGCAAAAACCCTGGAATGACCTTATTTCCTAAGCCTATATTGTTAAATGTAAACACAGTGAATGACACTCATTCAAGCTTGTGTTACAATGGGGATTAGGTTTCATTAACTACCCTGATGTAGATGTATAATGTTCTATGTTTTGTGTCTGAGCCGTGCCCGTAAGTGAAGTGGCTTGACTTTTACTCGCTCTGTGTGTGTGTTTCCTTCAGTACCTCCTGGCAGTTGTCCGGAACTTGTCGCTCTTTGGTCTGTTGAATTCAATAACAGGAAGGAGGAAACTCATTGTGATCATGGTCCTGCTGATAGTAGTTCTGTGTGCCTGTGTGCAGATTCGCTGAAAGGATATCCCATTACGGGGTGTAATATGACCTTCTGAAAGGCAGTGGAAGTGGGTACCGATTTTAGAAAGCTTTGCGTGTTTTCAACAGAAAATCGCCCTCAGCATTTTCCATCTTTGTGGCAGGAAAAGGCTGACAAGGTAACTGCACAGGGGATGCATGTAATAAGAAAAATAGGGCAAACTGTTTTTTAAAGCTCAATACATCTTAGTTGGTCTATGGCTTCCAGAGTTTTCATTTCAGCGTTTGTGCCAGTAATTCCATCTAGCTAGGGTTGTCAAATTTTTGCTATGCTGTCGAAATACTTACATTTGATATGGGGTATTTAGCGGTCTAAAGGGCCGTACACACTGGGATGAATATCGGTACGTTCAGCGCGTTTTTTGTGTTCGCACCCAAGCGATTTTCGCTGACGATGACCCGAGTGAACATGCAAATTCATTCCCTGACATTAGATGGCGCTTAATGTAAAACAGAAATACCCTGGCCAGAACACAAAGTAGCGCATGAGTTACAAGCCTATGTACGTTTAAGGCAATTAAGTGAAATGAAACTCACCATCAAGGCCCTGCAATACTACTCCGAGTCCATAACAGTTCTCTTTTATCAGGATTTTTGTAGTCGCTATTGCGTTTGTCATATAGTTCATGTTCTGACACAAACAAGACCAGCAGCTCTACATTCATCTTGCCTTGCATCTTCCTCGTTTTATTTCTTCCCGGCAGTGTAGACGCTACTTGCCGTATATCTTCTTCGCCGTTTCATAAGTGTGCTCGGCAAGACCGTTTTTTGTCTGAGCGTTCCCAAGTTGTGTTTTACTGTAACTTCAGAAGCTCTAAACACATGAGCAAAAGCGCCAATCTCATTGGTTGGATAGTTTTTGACGCAGCGCGTCAAACAAAAAAAAAATAAACCTGAGGCACTTTTAAAAAAATGACGCTTTTACGCGTGGTGTTTTTCACGTCGGTGTGCACACTGACGTTGGCACCCTTTGTTTAGTCACGAGGCCCTAAACATCTACGAATATCACGTGTGTGAACAGGCCTTAAAGTGTAAATTGCAGGTTAACCACCACAACCAATTAATGTGTAAATTAAAGTGTTAAAATCACATTTATTGGAGTCACATTTATTAAGGTAGCATGTTTTTTACAGTAACTGAACTGGGTGAAGGCGTCATAAGAGGGAGTGCGGGCGGTAATGCACTCAATCTGTGTGTTCGGGTTAAGGGAGGATAAAACGATTTGCGTTACTCCCGCAAACTAGAAATATCTATGAATAAAACAGAAAAACTAATACATTTTTATTCATCTGTTACAGCAACAAGCAGCTTGCAGCAAAAAGCAACAAGAGCAACTAAAACAAAATAGAAACGAAACGATTTACAGGCCAGAGTTTCTATTTATAACATATTTGCAGCGATGAGCGATGTAGCCAATCACAGAAGTGTTTATTTGTAGGACTGATTTCTAATGGCCAATGAGAAGCATTTACAATAGACTTCCCTCATCGCTCAAAACGGACTAACTGTTCAGTGATGAATTGTGTATGCTGGCAAACCCTCGAATTATAACAAACAAAATATTAAAAAATGGCTGGGTTTAAATTGGGTTCGGGCTCATAATTGTAGTTAATGTGTCGAGCCAGGCTTGGCTCGGACACAATGTGCTCGGCTATAGGGTCGGGCTTGCACACCCGAGATCTACCTCGGGTAAAGGCCTGAATCAGTCGTTTGTCCTTGGTGATCTTGTAGAGCCTCTCCCCTGTTTTTGATGTATTTGTACATCCCGCATAAACACAATAGTTAACAATTTTGCTAGCTAGGTCTCCAATATAACTGCTAGCCGATTTTCGTTAAGATGAACGCTAACTGGCTTGGAGCATAGACTAGGCATAGACAGTAAAAGCTTGGAGTCCCTTTTATGACGATAGCCGTTGGGCATACATCAGTTGTACATTTGTTATTGTGGTGCATTGTGGGATTGAATGAGAGCACTCAATAACATCCACTACGGTTTTGGACACTACAAATGGCTGTCCCTTCAAATAGTGCCCTATTCAAGAGGGTATAGGGGGTGATCGCGGACACAGCCATGATCTATGAGTAAGAGATTAAGAGTGTAAGAAATTAAATATGTAATTTTCTCTCCTTGTCAGGAAAGTGAATGAGAACAAACACAGTTTATCGAATCATATGTCATCAATTAGTTAATCGAACTAGGGTACGCAACAAAAGTGCTAGTGTGAAAACACCCTATGTCATTCCTAATACTTCATGGGATTGTTGTTCTTTCCCTCATTAATCCATGAAGTACACAGTCTTTTATCTTTGTCTAAAATTTTTTGCCTCAAATTAAATTTTTTTTATGTTTAAGTTACCTCGTATCTGGTTGATTTGGTTCATGACTTATAATGCTTTAACAGAGACTATTTTTAAATCTCAATGGGAAAACTGAATGGAAAACGTTCTTAGTGGACTGGCTCTAATGCACTCTGTTGACCAGTTTGAGCTGCAGGGGCTGAAGCCAAAACAGTGAATGAACACCGGTGAACTAAAAGTAGGCCTACTTTACGGTTGGTTCATTGAGAACCAAACGCATCTTATATAGTTTTCAAACAAAGAAAGTTTTCATGTTTTTGTTGGCACGTGAAAATTTGTGTGTTTGTACAGTCTAGTTCAGCTGACTAAAATTGAATTAATATGACAAGTTAATTTAAAAGGCTATTTTCATTAAGCAACAAACATGACCAAAACAAGAAATAAACACAAGCTGTTTGGATTCTTTGCCCCCTTGTGGACCATTGAAAAAAATCTGGCTGAACGCCATCTTTTTTCTCATCCCTGCTAGTAGCCTCTCAGAACATCCTAGCAATTTTATCACATTGTGGTAAAATGCACTCAGAAAATAACACTGTGTAGTTGTGCAATTTTAAAGGTTGTTTGAACAGTCCATTCACTGTCTAGACGTTGAGGCTGTGTTGCCAATGGCAACCTGGATTTCATCCGAACCTTCTTCTTGGCATCAGATGGATCGAGCCAGCTGGCGGTTTTACTAGCCGTGAGCCATCCAAGACTTAGCTAATTTGTTATTATGAATATCTTTATTTTTGTTGAGATCATTTAATGCAGTTTGTTTCACATGACCCCTTGCTAATTGCTGCCATTGTTCAGATGCTTCAGTTCCAGTATGTCTCATGATCAGTTCCAGTATGTCTCATGAAATAGTTTCAAAGCAAGTTATATCCCCTTTTACTGTCTATGGTTCTATCTCTGACACAAACAAACCCACGTATCCAAAGCCCATTTGCTTATCTGCATTCGGCTCCTTCTCAGAGCGTTCACACAGAAAGATGCCTGGAGAACAATAGCAGTTTCCATTACAGATTTGTGCAAAACTTTTGCGATATTTTCTGAATGTTGATAAAAAAACTATTTTGAAATGAACTTGCATTTCCATTAAGTGCTTTTATGCAACTAAAGCATTTTTTTTCTCTCTCATGATAAGCCATTCTAATCATGGCAATGGATATTAGTAGGTTTAAGTATATCGCAGCCACTCCACTAGCCATTGTTTTTAATCGAAGGAGACAGGAGTGTTGTCCAAGTATTAATGACAAGGAAAGCACCTTATACTTGGGAGCGGCAACGTATGAGGTGTTTCTCCGTCCTATCTGTTTGAGGTCTTGATAAAGTGTGGTATTTCTTGTTTTTTTTTTTTAATCCAGTTGAAAGAGAGATCGACTTTTACGTAGGCCAGGTGACCTATAAATGTGCAAAAAAAAAAAAAAATCCATTGCAGTTTTGAGAAATATTGTTGTTGTTTTTTTAAATTGCCTGGAAAACCACCTCATGTGAACCACCATTTTTTGCCATATATGGTATTTTTTATGAAATTGACGTGTTTCCTTTTGGAGTATTTTCAATTCGCAATGTCAACTTGGCAATTTGAAGGGTTGAAATTGGAAAAGCAGCCAGTGTCTCTTTTGTGCCTTAATGTGCTTTAATATCCGTTTAATATCAAACACGTCCCATAGTTTAGCAACAGGAGACTGCTGCATTTTACAACTCTCACTTATTTGGCTGGGCTTTTAGGTTGGAACGAAATTGCACCACTTTGAAGGAAAGAAAGGTGTGCTGGACGGAATGTGGCAGCAACACAATAATCCTAAACATTTGTTAACAAAATGTAACCATCGTGTGATATGTGTACATTTCTGAAATGTATAACTTGGACACAGTCGTCTCTGATAACAGATCACTCTAAATTGTAATGTAGGCACATGGACTTCTGTAAAGTGTCTTTGAAACAATGTGTATAGTGAAAAGCCCTATACAAATAAATATGAATTGTGAAAATTTAATTGAATGGGCATTTGATAAAGACAAGAAAACTAATTTATTTTATGCACACATTATAGGAATATCATTTTAATTGCTTAATTCAATTATCCATGAAAACTAGGGTTGGGTATCGAGAATCGAGTATCGATTGGAACCGGGACTAACTTTTCGTTTTTCCCAGAATCGTTCAAAAGTTAAAATTTCGATTC